>JBAJNP010013376.1:751-12209 GCA_036877545.1 Yasuhikotakia modesta | reverse complement strand
GGAGCTGAGATAAGCACTAGATGTCTTGACTCTTCTGAGGTACTGAGAGACACTCATGCAGCACTGTTAGTCTCTCTCTCTCCCCTGAGAGCGTTCAATACATCCACCCCAGTCTTCACTTACCTTTGTGCATCCCTGTGTACTTGTCCTTGATCACCGTGAGCTCGTAGATCTTTCCAAACTGCTCAAAGATGGGCTTCAAATCCTTCTCCTCCAGATTCCGTGGGATCTGGCCAATGAAGAGCTTTATGGCGTCGGCCTCCTTCATTGGAGCAGCTTCCAAAGGGACGGAGCGCCGGTCTGTCAGCACTGTAGAGCGGCCCGGCGGGGGACTGACACCGCTGGTGATACACGGGTCCAGACAGAAAGGCTTGAAACACGGCGGTTCTGAGACAAGAACACAGAGAGAGTGAAATTGACTTGCACGCTCAAGAACCTTCAAGAACCAGATCTGAAGGAAAAACAGCAGCTTTAAGACACCAGATGTGTTGTTTTAACCTTTTAGGTGAGGAAGATTAATCCCATTTTTATATAATGTTTGAGGAATAAAAACAATATGGCTGAGAAATAAAGGGACACAATGAGATATTATCATACAGCTTTTATGTTATGTTTGTCTTAAATGTAACAAGAACGTTAAAATTACCTTCAAAACAACGTTTGCATGAAACCGCTTGCGAAACGTTTCAATTAGTTACAGAAAAACATGAAGGAAAACCAGAAATTTCTATGCAACGCCCTGAAAATCACTAACAAATATATTCAATGGTAAACAAATCCATAAAACATGAGCACACGGAAATATAACCAGCATTTGAATGAAATGATGAGAACATATGAAAGGTTTCCTCCAACATTACAGAGCAACTTAAGATCCAGCGCCTGTCGTCTTTAGTCTCTATTCACATATTACTACAGGATAAAACGTTACAGGGGGACAAATAAACTCGTGGGTCGATGTCTGACTATCCAGCACGTCACACGTGAATAAAATAAGATGTAATTCATATAAAACAGGCGGATGTTCGCATCGCTTCTTTGTTTAATCCGGAGCGGCGCTCAGTCGTTTGTGTCTCTTTGTCACGACGTCAGATACACGTTCATTCATTCATTCATTCATTCATTCATTCATTCATTCATTCATTCACACATACAGACACGATCCACACTCAACTCCCATTAACTCCTCACCTTTAAATCAATAAACATCCACATAAACCCACTGAGATCTCAGGATTTGTGTAAAGCTGAATTTCTTACAGTCTCTGTGGTTTGATCCCAGGGGATGTTTGTTTATTTCCTGTCGGGTTGAGAATTTTACACGCATATAATCATCGATATAAACAGACAGAGACGAGCATAAAGCCTCATGTTTGGTCGCAAACGTCTCCCGTTGAGTCGTGTGATGAGGTCAGATACACGTACGCTTACCGGTCAACGCGTGGAGAAGAGACGCGGTACCGCCTGTAGAGGAAAATCACGGTGTTGACGGTGTGTGTAACCCGAAGCGTTTGACGTGTGAAGCCGGTGTCCGCCTCCCGTCGGTCTCCCGTCAGCCTCCCGTCGGTCTCCGGCCGCCCGCGGGTGTGGAAAGCGTGACGCGCTCCCACCGCAGGGAGCGTCTGCGTTTTCCTGCTACACAGCGTAGACGCAGAACCACCGCGTACCGTCAACAGCGCGATCAAATCCAGCTGCTGTGATTAATGCGGACATTTACTGTAGATTTAATCTGCATCAATCACAGCAAATGCAACTACGGCCAACAACCCGCCCAGTTTAATGGGCTGTTGCTTGTTTTACGTTCCCGAACGTTATAAATAAGCTGCACGAATGAATAAGCAAGAAAAGTGTCGTTTAACTGGAGAGAAACGAACAAATCGACATGTTTTGGTGAATGTAAACGCACGCAGATGTTAGGTGTTAGGGGTCATTACCGGTGTACGCGATTGTTCGTTTTTCGCGAGGGAGGGTAAAGCGCAGACGCTCCCTGATATCAAGGACGCCGGTCCGCCTTTTGTTCTGGGTCTCTGGCCGCGGTGCTGAAACTACAACCGCGTCTCCCACAGCAGACACATGATCCAGCATCTTCTCCATCTCACTGTAAACGCACAACGTTTATTTAAACTCCTCCACAACCATTACACGTGTTATACATCGCGCCATCACGCGCGCGCGCTCCGTTTACATGCACGAGCAACTGCATTTAACACGATTGCATTTACGGATTTGTACACCAGACAGACAACTAAGTTAACACACGTTAACTGCTGGTTTAACTGGTTTCCCCCATAAACCCTCATGGACCAACATCACGTTTAAATGCATGATAAGACGAAACACGATCATCTTTCCTCAAGGCAACAAGAACACCAGGTTATTACATTATCTTACATTATTATATTATTACATATGACTCTGGTTAAAACACACAGTTAAAGTTAAACGACGACATCTGCTGGTTATTAAAGGCTGGTTTACAAAACGTGTGTCAGACAATATTTGTGCAAATTCTTTAGAAACTCTGTATTTCATTACGAAAATGTGTTTGGACTTAACACTTTAAACTATAACGCACATTTAAACCCTGTGGTTGTATTACTACACAATATATAACATCAGCTGCATCCAGTTGCTTCATGTAAACTGGTATAAAGGTCACGGCGGATACAGCGAAACCTTTGGTTTGTGCATTTAGTCTGTGTTTATGTCTCAGATGGTATGAATAATAGTTTGAGCTCCGTGTGACTTTATGAAAGCGACGTGTGTTCATCTGACCTTTGAAGCATCTCCAGTAAACATCTGATGTTCTCTGAGCTACAGTCACTCCTGACAGCAACACAACGGCGCATGAGCATCACTGAGCAGCAGAGATGTAACCTTTTCTTCATGAGGCCTAAATAAAACACAACATTTGCAGAAACACAATCTTCTTCTGACGTGAGTTACACATTATAGCGTGAAAAACCATCAGTATGTGCTTTATAAAAATAAAATGCATACAAATACTCTGTAAAACAAACACTGGCCGGTGTTTGTAACATCAGTGTTTCTGGTTTGTTATTGACATTAGAGTTTTTTTAATTAAACACAGATGCAGGACATCTCAAGTGTGTCTCAAGTGTGACTTGTGTTTACCTTAGTTTGTAAGCAGACGGGATACAAGACACTGGGTGTCCCTCAGGCACAGATTGAGCTTTAAGCTCTTCATCAGACACTGGAGATGGTGAACAAAGGGAATCTGAAAAAATGAAGGGAAATCAAAAGAATAATCAATACAGTTGTCATTAAAACTTTTTAATACAAACGCACTGAATTACTTCTTAATGTAAACTTGCTTAATGTAAACAGAGCCCACGTGCTGATAGCGCGCAGGGGGCGTGGCCCACGGGCCGTGACGTAACATAATCGAGCCAATAACGCGGTACTGTAAATCTCTGCGTCACTTTAAACGTGGTTTCAGTCCTGAAAACTTTAACACGACACTTATTAAAGTCAAAGATTAAACGATAATAAACCCTAATTTATAATCAAGTTTATTACTTTAATTTATAATGCGGAGTTTACGTGTCATAATCCGACTTCATCAAACCTCTGAAAACATGACAGCATGCAAACTTTCCATAGAGAAAACAGCCCACAGCGAGTTTACTAGTTTTCAGAAGTAATCAAACATTATTTTAGATGCGAAATATTGTTAGTTTGTTTATTTTTATGTTATTAGTTTATTTTTATCAGAAACTAATTTGTGGAAAAGTGTGTTAGGCGACATTAAATCTGATTTAAAACGCTGATGTTGTCAAAATGACATCTGTCACTGTCTCACGTTATTACTGTGGGGCCTAATGGTTACAGTCAGACCTGCAACCTAAAGGACGTGGGTTCCATGAAAACCTCAACATTTAAAGAAACAATGTTGGTGTTAAATTATAATTCTACCAGTACATCACCTGTGTAACATGAAAACTGTGAGAACTTCTTTAAACCTTATTATCTGAGACCAAATTTGTACTGGTGACCCCTCAAAATACAACCAATATACTCCTGTGTCTTATTTAAAACTTCTGTTTATAAAAGTCTACTAACTTCAGGATAGTAAGTTTACCATTAAGTTGTTACTAGCCTTTAACAATTTAATCCTTAGTATTTGTGACTTTAATCACTTATATAATAATTTAAAAGCTGCATTAATTTGATCATTTAACTTAATAACATCATTCTATCAGACTTTTAATACATTGTGTAATTGTGTCTCAGGTAAAGAAATGAAAACAACAGTTTTAATTTGGCACAAAAACAGATAAAACACTGTGATAGACTGAGATCATAAGAAACAGTAAAGTATTTGTTGAAAACTTTTATTTTAATTGTCATCCTTTAGCCAGCAAATATTAAATTGTATCAGATTTGCTGGTTAAGAATGAAGCAAATTTGCATGTCAGTAATTACAACCTTGTGTTTGAGTCTGTGTGGAACATTTTCTACATTTATTATAATAAAAACATAAATAAGTTATTTGTGACATTAAACATCATCTAATTTAGTGAGTTATGTAAATTCTGTCAAACGTAACGCCAGTGACTGTCACAACTGAAGTGTGACACGACGATCTCTTGATAAAATGACACCGTTTTAATTGAACTGTTTGCATCACTTATCAGGCGACATAAACACAACGGTGAGAATGTTTGAGCTTAACTCAGGTCAGATTAAAAGACAGGTAACAGGACAAAAACACTAACTGACAAAGTGTGAATGAATTATCTGCATTTATTATTATTTTAAAACTATATATTAAGTTATACTTTAACTTTATATACTTTTACTTTAAATATATTACTTTAACAAACGTCTGTTGTGTTGTGTGTGCGCTCTCAGCCGCTTCACTGCAATAACATCTCTGTGAACGTGAAAACAGAATAAATTCGCAAAACTGTCAAAAGCAGTTGAGATGAAAGAGTCGTGACATCATGGTTGAGGCTCCGCCGCTGTTTTACAAACATCTTTATTGAAATCAGTACAGTAAAAGCCTCAGGAACTGCAGGAGGCCACCATGTTTCTTCTTAAGAACTTCGGTTCTTCTGGATCTTCTGCCACTGAGGGCAGAAAACAGCCCCAGCGTCTTACCTCAGAAATGTTAATATTACACTGCCGCTCCATAAAGACCACAATGAAGCTAAACTAGCCGCTAGGGGTAAACTACTTACATTTACAGAACAATGGGTGGTGAATCAATACTACCAGCTTTTCTTAACAACATAGTTTGATTAACGGTAAAGCTTTGAAAGTAAAAACTATATTACAGCCTTAATTAAATGTTGATCCAAAAACTAGCTTCTGAAGTTACACATGCACGCATTCTTACAAAAGAAAAAGATAAACTGTGGTACTATTTACATCCAACTTTACAGAAATAGACAGAAGATCTACAGAAATTACTGAAGAATTAAAATAAAATAACCACCTCTTGTTTTGTCTTCAGATTCCACCAGTGTTCCACGGTAGACGACTTCTTCCATTTTTCAGCTCCAATCCCCCTGGACTTCCTCTTGCCACAATTCCTTGTAATAACAATTTTCTTCCTCTTTCACCTTGATCAGCTGACATGAAGATCTCACACCTTTGTCTTGCTGAAGCCAATCTAACAGCACTGGAATCTCATGTCACCTCACAACAGCAGCTGACCCTGCAGAATGACTTCAGTAATGTGGAGGCAGATAAGGTCTTTTAGGAGGATAGAAGGGTCCCCCAACTCTGGGAGGGGCTCCAAAAGGTGGGCCAGGTCGCTTGCCCCTGGGGAACGGTGGGCGATGGTGAAATGGGCCTGGTGGTGGCCGACGAAGGGGCCTGGGAGGTGGATAATGTCCAGGGTGAGGTGAACGGAGATGGTGTGGAGGTAGAGGCCTGGGTGGAGCTAGAGGCCTGGGTGGAGCTAGAGACCTGGGTGGAGCTACAGGCCTGGGCCCACGCTCTGGGTAGTGAGGGGGTATATCTTCAGGGTAATACTCGTGAGGTGAAGCATGATGCACATCATAAGTGGGAGAAGGATTGTGAGGTGGATGATCATAGTATGAGTCCACATATGGATCTTCAGACACAGGTTGAGGAGGGCTTGAACCTTCATGGTAGCCCCTTGCTGGAGTTGGAGACCTGATGTGATGATGGGGCATGTTTGGTGGGTGCTGCATATTAACCCTCGGTGGACGCTGATGGTTGTAGTCCATGGCACCATTGGGTGGAACTTCAGGAACATGGTGTGGTGCAGGAGCAAAGTGTGATGGATCTCCATGTGAATGGAATGGCTGCTCGTTTAGAACCTCATGAGGAAAATGGCCCTGATAAACAGAGTTTTCTGGATTATATGAGTCATCAACACCACAACCTTCTGCTTCACTGAAAGGTTCCTCTGTTGGATTGTGAGCGTCACTCACCCTGGAGGAAGAAGCTGGAGGCCTGAAGTTTGGAGGTGGAGGTGGGAGCTTTGGAAACGGTGGGAGGTGTGTGGTGAAGAAGTTCAGTTCAGCAAGATCTTGTCTTGGTTCTTTAACATGGTATGGCTCAAGATTTGGTCCTGTGTTGCTGATTAGAGAGTTTTGTCTTGGTGATTGATGTATTGCACCAGGTCTCATCATGGCTTCAGCATCGTTGCCTGAAGGTTGCTGGTTTCTGGTTTTTGAAGCTTCTTTCTCTGCAGTAGAGGGCACGGAGTTCTTGAAGTCATTTAATGTTGGTCTGAAATTTTGGGGAACCTCTGTAGCACTTTGTAACTGTGGGACAGCAGGAGAATTTTGTTCTTGCCAAGATGTGAGAGGAATTGTTGATGTAGCATTTGTAAACACTGACGGCTCTGATCTTGGAACATCTATGATTTCATCCTGGGTGGGTGTAGCGCCGCCCTCGTCCCTTACAGGAGTTCCTACAAGGTTTTCTGCAGTTGCTATGGGGCTGTCAACAGCTCCCTTAGGCCACGGGAGAACAGATGGGAAGCCCAGATTAAAACCTCTGATTCCTGGGTTTCCTTGAAGAAAGTTCTCAATCTTGGAGTCCAGGGTGGAGTTGGGAGAAGAGCTGGGAACTTTCTCATTCACCTTATCTGACTGTGAAGACTTGGTAGGCACGTCCGTTTGAGGGGCAGGATCTCTGGTCGGTGGTCTTGCGGCTGAAGTAGATGTGACTTTAGGAGACGTATGGTTGTTTGCTGTAGGGGGAGGGTCCAGGGAGGTCTTCTCCAACTCTGACGTTGAAGTTGGGGTGATTTTTGCAGTTGGGTTGTTGAGTAAAGAGGAAAGACCTGGGGCAAAAATGATAGAAGATGGGGTAGGAACGCAAGGGTCAGTAGATTAATTTAAAAATGTACTGACTAAAGCCTAGTTTTTACTAACATCTAGTAATGCACACACATTTTGAGGAGACAATAAATGGACTCTTTTTTTTGTTGCTTTTTTACATCTCTCACCCTGAAGACCACCATGGGGTTGAGTTTTAGACAGGGCACTGAGCAGCGCGCTGGGGTTGATGTCCACCCGGGAGAGGAGGCTGGCCAGTGGGTTGGATGGAGGAACTGGTGTTGTGGAAGTTCTCAGAGATGAGTGTGGAGTGGATGGTGTAGTCGGTGAAGACCCAGAAACTGGAGTAACTCCTACAGCTGCAAACACATAAGAAATGTTTCACAACTTTTGCCATTTAAAGATGTTTCTGCTTCTTGCACTTATCTGAACAAACTAGCAAAAAAGGTTTTTAAAATGTTGGCTAACGTTCTTTAAAGGTTCTCTCCAAATTCTCTCAATTTTTTAACATATAAATATTTATTTAAAACTTTATTCTTAAGTTAGTGGAGCATTTTAAAAACATTCAAGAATTAAAACATGTTTGAATAACATTCTTGTAACCAAGCAATAGTTTTAACATTTAAAAAACTGGATACTTGAATTGTGTTCCCAGAACTCTGACCATCATTCTCACGCCTCACCTGTCTCACCTGAGCTCCTCATGACGTTTGTGAGGGAGCTGAGGATGGAGCTGATCTTGCCCAGATCAATGCCAGCGAGGTTTCCTGGGAGGGATTGTGTTGCCGTGGGGACGCTTGTCGTCGGGGGCGTGACCCGTTTTGTTTGCAGACGCTCATTGGCTCGTGAAGTTTCTGTGACGATCTGAGAGGCAGGCGGCGGTTTGGACACAACAGAATGTTCCTCTACTGTGAGAGACAAAAAAAACAGCGTAACCATCAAAATTAAAACTCAAACCTGTTAACCAGTACTTCTCAACCAGGGGCTGGGACACACTTGTGGGCCTGAAGATGAATTTTGGTCTTTTGGAGAGTACCTATAATCGCTGGAGGTTCGGTCTCATCTGCATCAGACAGCTCCATATCCTCAACATCACGGTTGTCTTTGTCCCCCACCGGAGCGCTCGGATTCGGGGACCCCCCCACAGATGAGAGGGGGCTTGGAGCATCAGCTAAACCAATCATGTCCTCCTCCATCTCCTGCCCATTCAGCTCGGCGTCCGGGGTGCCAATCTCACCCACGCTATGGAAGGGCGACTCCGAGCCGCTGGGTGACGGGGCGTCTATAACAGGAGACGGGACGGGGGAGTCGTTCGGACCGGGTAACATGGCCTTCAGTGTATCCAGCTTACGCTTAAGGTGAGACACGCGGTTAGCAAATGTCTCATAGGCCTAAAAAACACAAGAAGCTGTTACACACTAGATTTAATAAGAACACCTTGTGAATGTAGAGATGGTCGGTCACAACAGCATCTCAAAGGGAAAAATTTTAATTTTATAATGAGCTTTATTCATAAACACTTACTTTAGCAACAACTTTGACTTCTTTATATTGCATCTGGTAGAATATGTCGGCGTTCTCCAGGGTTTCCATCAGCGAAGGACCTTTCTTCACCTCTTTATCCAGAAAGGACACAAACTCCTGAAGTTTCGCACTTCCGTCCTCAAAATCTTTGGAGAACCTTTTACCTCCTGCCTTATCTGAAGAGTGAGATGCAGACAAATCGATAACATGAAGATGAAAGAATGATGAAGTTGTTATTGACAGACGAGAATGAAAAAGGTTCTTTGCTGAAGGACCTTTCAGTTTCTTCAGAGCTTGAGTGCTGCAGACGTCCACCCTCATGGCTGCCAGCTGCTTCTCTCGCAGCTCAACCTCATCCAGGGACTTCCTGTGCTTGGACAGATGCTCGATAAATGCTGTGGGCTTCACAGGAGAACAAAACCAGTGTAGTTTTAGAGCAACAAACACAGAGACGTTCCACTGAATTCTGTGTCTGCATTCATTAGAGACAAACTTACCACAAACTCAGCCACGATCTTGGACTTCAGGGCAGCTTTGGAATTAAGAGAAGCTGAAAATAAAATGAAATTATAAACAACACCTGCTTGTAGAAATGAAACAGACGCAATCTGTGTTAAGAGTGAGTGTATAACGTGAACTCCTGACCTTTGCTGGGTTCTTCTGTGTGAAGCAGAACGTTCTTCAGCTGACGGAGGAACTCTTCTGGAAATACGTTTCTCTCCTCCCAGATGCTCAGAATCCTCGTCACGGACTTACTCACCTTCCTATCCTTCATCTTACTGAAGAGAAACAGTCAATCAAAGCCATTATTCATTTATCATTCACTTCATCATGTTATTTCAGATCTGTTTGACTTGTGTTTGAAGTCAAATGAAGCCAAATCAGATCTGTTTGAACAAACAACTGTGACACCGACTGCACACACATGACACACAATACAAGCCTGTCTGAATCAAAATGCTTTTATCCAACAATACAAAACAGTCACACGTTCTTCATAACTTTAAAAACTCACATGCAAACCAAACACATCTAACCTGACTACAGCACTGAGGAACGTCACAGCAACAGCACACATTTCACTCAACAATCCAAACACTGAACTGAGTTCAGTTTACAAAACCATTAAACCATTCGACAAACTCCTGAACATAAACACACCCGCTTTAAACACTCACTAATTTCACATAATCAGTAAAAACATCATGCAAACATAAATATAAACATTGGATTCCTCCTGTGTGCCCCAAATATCCCCTTTACATTCCCAGAATTCGGCACCACAGATCAGGATCATGCTGATGGAGGCGTTACCTGATGAGTTTGATGGCTTCAGGCAGGACTTCAGCGTAAGTGCTGCGGTACACGATGGCATTTTTCCTCTTACAGTTCTGAATGACGTCATTGGCCAGATAGAAGAGATTGAGTCTGTGGGATGAATCCGCTAGAAAAACAAACAGAAACTTTTTACCAAACAACAATCATCAATTTTTCCTTCCGTCGTTTCTGGCTCTCTGCTGTCACCTCTGTTTGAATATGACACTGCAGTTATTTTAATGCGTGTTTAAAATTCACTTGCCAAGAAATCTTAAATTATAAACCATTATTCTAAACTTTCCATTTACAACTCTGGGTGAGATAACTGAACACAGTCTGTTGTTTACTTGCTCAGTAACTGTTTTTTCTTCATTTGTAAAAAAATAAAGTTAGAGATCGCAGCTTTAAATGGCAAAACGCTTCAATCACAGGATATAAACGTGTGTTACAGTAAAACACTAAAGGAAAAACACCAAACTCCCTTTACACCTGCCACAGCATCAATATCTGATTGTAATCTGAATCAAAACACTGGAAACTGATGAGATTGGATTCAAACCTTTAAATCTGAATTAGGTGTAAATGCAAATAAATGTAATATAATTCATAAATAATACAAAGATTGTGCATAAAATGTTCGTCCAATCATTGCATTCTGTGACAAATGCAGAACAACATACTTAGTTATTTATTAATAAAAACACACATTTGCTTTGAAAGGAATTTAAAGCAAATGTGAAGAACCATCACAGTCTGATTAAAACATGTAAATCTGTAAACCAGACTTTAACTATACAAACCAACAAACCCAGCTGTGACGTCACAAAGCTGAATACCAGTACTAACAATTCAACAATTATACATACAACAATTCACACATACTAAAATAACTAATCATGCTCAAAGGCAGTGGCTAACCTAGTACTACCAGTATTTCTGCAATAATAATTACATCACATCAGACCAAATTTCTTACATATTTCAAATCCACAGCAGAGATTCCCACAAAGGAAATCTGTATCAAACCATTTATTTAACACAAACTTTTCTCATTTCCTAATACAACCCATTTATCTGATTTATGACCAAACAGGAATGTGACAAAACTACATTTCCCATCATTCTCTGTGGTGAATGATTTCTCAAAACACACTGAAAAACCAGTTATACACAGATATAGACATGTGAGCTTTGACTCAAACTGCGGTTCATTTTCTATCCATCACATCAGAAACGTGACGTTTCAGCTCCTGACGTTCTCTCACAGTTACTGTAGGGCACAGGTTACCCAACAACTGCATACAATCAGTGCAGTAAAACATTTGTAGCTATAT
>JBAJNP010013375.1:0-12209 GCA_036877545.1 Yasuhikotakia modesta | reverse complement strand
AAACTATCCTTTAAAAAACTCACTTGGAAGGTCGAAAGTTTTGCAAATCAGTGCAATTGTAATTCAACCAAAAGTAATGCAATTAAATAGTTAATATTCCTCAATAGTTAACTTCCATATTCTTACTGTCCATATTCCCATTGTCTCCTTATAAGCGTTTAAACACGGAAAGACTGAATTTAGTAAAGCGCAGAATTCATGCAGATAGACGTATAAGCGACAGCAATGACGTAGCGAACGATTTATTACGAACAACGGAGCTGGACGTAATATTCTTACCTGCAGCAAAATGTTGCTCGACCGGTCGGGAGGAATTTCGCCGGATCTACTGCAACTCAGGCCGTGACGTCAACGTGTGGTGACGTCAGAGGAAGAAAAATGCGTCCCATGGCTCAATGTAACATAAAGCTACAATTGTTACACACTAAATGTAAAACAACTGCATACCGCAGGTGAACTAAAACGATAAGATTCATTATACACCTCATTCATGGTTTACTATTATATAGGACTGAGATCGGAGGAAAAATAGTGATGTGAGTTAGATTATATGTTTTACTGTATTGTACTGTATGCTTGTCTCGTATTGTACTGTATTATGTATTGTATATAATGCATATGCTTTGTATTTTGTTTTTCGTTCTCAAGTGAATTATAGTTTCGTTTTTTTACTGTTATATTTGTATATGTACATTATCTTATGTTATATTTAACATTGTTCCACATATCATAAACATACATCTATTTTCATACTCAATATTCATATTCAATATTTTGCCGACTTTTTTCATGAACCCCTCTGCAACATTTCTGTCTTCCACTCTGCTGTGTTTATTATTTTACGTTGGCCTTCCAGGTATAGATTAACTTTATTATAAAAGCAATACAGTAGGGCCAAAGAAGCCATAGTTATACAATAACTTACAATAATGTATACATGAAAAATGCAGTAGAGACTTGTGCAGATAATACAACTTGTACAGTTTCAGTGGTTTATATGTCAGCCATTTGTTGCACAGACAGTTCTTTATGCCAACTTAATATGCAGATACAGCTATGAGATGTTTTAGCTGTTCTACATCCACTTAGCATAAAAATACATTTAGCATATTTTCTCAAGTAAACTATGAGAAATATAACATGAGAAGTGACTCAATAAATATACAAGATTCCAAAATTGAACAGAAGAACTGATGAGACCCTGTATATAGGGCAATTGTGGGGGTACATTTGTATATAGGGCAATTGTGGGGTACATAAAGGCAATTGTGGGGGTACATTTGTATATAGGGCAATTGTGGGGTACATAAAGGCAATTGTGGGGGTACATTTGTATATAGGGCAATTGTGGGGTACGATGGGTTGAAGTGCAACAACAAAAGATTTTAAGATCATCTGACAATAATATTTAAATATTGTTTAAAAAAGTAGTTGTGAAAAAATGTAGTTATGAAGATTTAATCAATCTTTTTTGGATGATATATAATTTCCATAATAACCAAAAAAAATATAAATCAGTAATTAAGAATCAGTAATTCAATTCAATTTTATGATTATCTTTGGCCACACATATTGCAACGAAATGAAGATTACGCTTGAAATGCATTTGAAACGTTGAACGTTTGTTCCCCAACAAGAGAGCGTGGAACTAAAACAGGTCTCTCAGCTTTGAGGAGGAAACGAGTTGGCGTTGAGCAGCACAGTGTTTCTGTGTTGTGTCAGCACGTTTATGCACAACTCTGTGTGTCAAAGGGAAAGTTATATATTATCGCTTATGCCTAAGCGTGCTGTGGTTGTGAGCCTGTGTGGTTAACGTAGAACTTACATGCTTGCATTCAGCTAAATTAGAGAGGGATACAGACTAAAGTACAAACTGTTCAGTGCCTGTTTGCCTTAATGGTTTAAAGTCTGGCTTACTTTAATGGTTTAAAGTCTGGCTTAACATAGTTTAATAGCATTTGATCCAGTCTAAGTCAAAGTTATGACTTTTTTGTTATGGCTTGCTTTTCCCTCCATAGTAGTTTTGGTTCATGCAAATAAATGCTTGGTTATATTCCTGTCAGTATTGATTGCATACAATTCAGATTAGTTTAGCAGTAGGCGTCAAAGCATTCAGATATTTGCATGCTCCATCTTAACCTGAGTCGTGTCATTTCCTGTTTGCTAGTTTTATTGATAAACCGACCTGAAATGGAAATGTCAACGGCTAAAACACCTTTGGAGGCAAATTGGAAATTATTAGCTTATTCAACCTCATGTCATTTCAAAGCTACATCCTTTTTTCCATAGAATACGATAGAAATTTGTGTTCCTCTAGCTCAACTGGTAGAGTGTCAGGATAGCACCACAAGGGTTTTGTGGCTTCACACTCACTGAACACTGAATATGGTGCCAAGTTTCTATTACAAAGTCATGAACTACTTTATTGTAGTGGTACTTTTTAGAAGAATTCATGCACAATAGCAGACATCTCACACACGATGCTTGTGTTAAAACAAACAGTATTGTACAGTTATGTACACAAAAATGGACAAAAACTGGATGTTTAATGAAACTGATTGGATTAATTATGTAATCTATTCTTATGTCTAAGCTTTAATTCATTTATCTGGCTCAGTGGAATATCTTTCCATACAGTTCTGCATTATTGCTCGGTGGAGGAATTAAACTGGCGGACCGAAATCCCAGGAGAATCCTTTCATCTGGACACTTTAGAATTTTAGGAATCTGGAATTAATTAAATGCGTTTAATTAATAACCTTAAAATCAATATATTTAATTCATAATTAGACATCAGATTTTTCTGATTAAGTCCAGCAACGTCTTTGTTCATTCCTGCAGGATTTTTGTCTCTCTATTCCCATGTTTGCCAGCCCTAATTAAACAGTGATTGGTGGCCCGGAATTTTCTTCTTAAATTATGGACACGGCTGTTTTTTCTCCTGGTTCTCCTGGAAGGAATAAAATTGTGATGCGTTTGCTTTGCGTTGTGTTTGTTGGTTTATTTAGGTTGAGTCTGTTAGGATGAGAGGCTGTGCTATACTGTAACTGTAGTCCCAGCTACTGTAAAGGGTTTTAGCCTAAACATGAATTACAGTAACTACATTCACAATATAATTTGGTCTTTGAGTGAATTAATGCTCATTTATTCAAAAAAACCTTTCAATACAATAATCTTTAACATCACACGATTGCCTACTGCAGTGTTGTGTTAGATTTACAGTAGTTGTACAGTAGAGTAGTACTGTAATTTCTCTGTTGGTTATTACTGTACTGTACTGTTGCTTAAATGCTTTACTAAAAACTAAGTTTTAAACCTTTGTGTATTTATTATGTTTGCTTTAGTTTGTCAGTAGGAAATATCAATATAGATAAGTTTCTTTTCCATGATCATACAGTCTTAGGAACAGGATGTTTGTGTTTCCAGTGTTCAAAGCAACTTGTTAATTTTAACAGAAACCAGCTAATATTATGTGACAGTTTGTATTCATTGTATTTGGATTTTAAGAACCAGTTTGAGGCCAAACTTTCCACCCTTTCAGTTCTGAACTGGAATAACAAGACTTTAGTGACCCTTGTTTTCTTTAATTGAGTCTGTAGTAATATTATCTGATCTCTAATTGTTTGTATGCTCTGTTATTAGATAACCAAACGAATAAAGCAGGGCTAGCAAACTAGCAACCTGCAAACTAGCATGTGTTGTGTCTGAGCGGGTACTGACAGATGCCTTAGCTTGTTTATTATGCGTGCAAATGCACATATTCATTATAAAACGTGTCACATTACATCAACATTCAGTAAAGAACAAATGCTAGCTATCTTTGCCAGATAATGGCTGTAGCCAACAAACTGCACCTTATTAAAGGCAATATTAGTCTTTTACAAAAACATAATAAATGAAACATAATTCAAAACATAACAAAGTAACATAACTACTGTTGTTGTGTGCAGAAAACAATTTAATACATAGATAAATTGTTTAATGTCATTCATTCATTTCACAGCCGTCACAGCTTAGCTCCCACAGCTAGTGATAACTACACATTACCCTATGAACTAATATTTCTGTGGCTTATCTTCAAAGGCTTATATTTGTTATTTTGAAACAGGAAATGCAAAAAAACAATGACAATCATAATTGTGCTCATTGTTTTTCATGACATTCACCCTTATCAAATCTTTCGCCAAATTCTCAGTTGATATTAATTATATCTGTATCTGAAAGTGTCTTTGTTTGCCTGAGGGCTCTGATATATCCTCAGAACGATGTAAATGAATGATAATGTTTCCAAGAATTGTTTAGTTCACATCCCCTTTTCTCAGCAAAACCCTTTTCTTCAAGGAGTTTAACTGCATAATCGTACCTTATTTGGTAAACAATCTTTAGTTTGTCAAAGACTTTGATCCTTGAATAAATCATTTGTCTGTGTAAGACTGTTGTAACCTCAACAACATTAAACTCACAGGAAGCAACAACACATATAGAAACTAGCATGCACATTTGCCATTTATTTACTGTATATAATCAAACCCATGACCTTAGTGTTGCTAGCACCAATAACTGAGCGGCAACAGTTAA
Organism: Yasuhikotakia modesta; assembly: GCA_036877545.1. Lineage (NCBI taxonomy): Eukaryota > Metazoa > Chordata > Actinopteri > Cypriniformes > Botiidae > Yasuhikotakia > Yasuhikotakia modesta. Next base: position 7,631 of record JBAJNP010013375.1, on the reverse strand, counting down.
ATGTGGAAATATTGAAGTAATCCAATTTAATCCAAGATTTAAAAACATAATATTTTGTTAACCTTTCACTTGTAATTTGTTATTCAGGGAACATTATAAAGCTAAACAATATGATGTTCTATTACTGCAGATATCTAGATGTTGTGTTTACAGATGTGTCCTCTAACTCATCTTTTGGTTGCCATTTACATTCAATTCGACATGTTTTTTTAATGTGTTCATTATTAATGGGACTGAGGAAATCTGTGGGTGTCATGACCGGTCGACAGTCACAGATTCATTTATGCATTAGGCCTGTTTCTGTTCATTATGCATTTCCATCTGTTCAAAACTCAGAAACCTGCTAGCGGACGGTAAAATCATTGTATAGGCCGATATGTTTCCAGTCTGAGACCTTTACAGACACCAGACTCAGTTTCCTTATCATATATAAAACAGTAAAAACATGACAGTTAAATATATTCATGCACTATGGTCATGTTACCATTTATTTTGTCTATTGTGGTAAACATTGTGCAAAATGTTGTTTTCTTGTGAATATTTTACTTCAACTCCACCTAAAAATAGCTAAAAGTTTCTTGTCCTTCCGGCTAGCCTAGCAATTCACAACATCTGCACTTTTGAATTGTAATGCAAAATGGATTAGCCAGCCATTAGCCTTTACCTAAACCCAAAAGAACCCAAAAAGGATCTTATAAAAAATAATTTACAACAGTGCCAACTTAACAGTTTTTGTGCTAAACTGATGCTTTTGAGAAGCTATAAATGGGTTCTCCGGTCTCCATAATTGTCCTCCAACTTTAAGCTGTTTAGAGTCTAGAATCCGTTCTAGAGTGAAACTGACCAATTGGCTGGTGTGGGACTAGTTTCAGTAACTGGCTCCTGGTTGACACCCTATCAGCAGGGCAGCTTTTGCATCTCAGTGAATAATAGACTAATATTGCTCTGAATTGTGGTCTTCATCGCTTTGAATGACTCTGTCTGCATCATCAGAAATCTGTGACTCATTTAATCTGTGACGCCATAAAAAAGTCGATGTCTTTTCACCACATCTATCTAACTCTGTTCCTCACACTCAATGTGAAAGTTACAGCATATTGTGTGACATTCTGATAAATTCATTGTCTGTCTACCCCCTCCCCGACAGACCATCACTTCACAACAATGAGAAGCAGTACAAAGTCATTGTACGGTAAAGTAAACATGCCAAATGTATAAATGGTAGGTAAGTAAGGGATCATGTAAAAATTCCACACATTGCTGACAAGAGTTACATGTAATTTCATGACAACACGCAGACCATGTCATTTTTTTATGCCAGCTGTTTGTCTCCTGTTTTGTGTCTATACTGATTGTGATGTGATTTTGGATTGACACAGATTATATTTAAATGGCAAACAATAAACTAGAACTCTGAATTGTCTAGAATTTGATAGTCAATAAATAAATAAACCAATAGAAGTGTTTTACATGTGAGGCATATGAGAAAACGGAGTGCAAATTATATTCACATAAATCTGTCATTAATAATCTGTCCTAATGCAAAAACCACATGTGCAGTTGTGATAAAATGTGTCTTTCTAATCTATTCCTCTGTTCAGATAGATGTATCTATAAGATACAAATGTCTGTCATTTCTCTTAATGATTTTGTCTTTGCCTTCTGTTTTGACACAAGACAGATGTCACACTGCCCTGACCAATTAACAATCCCAAAATGCCGAGCGTTAGATGTCTCCAGCCACATGTCTCCAGCCGCATGTCTCATCAGTGGTTGATTTTCACAGTAATGTGTTTAATGGGTCTGGATATTGGATTCTAATGAAATGATAATTAATGCCACAATAACTGTACGCTTAAGCAGCTTTTATGCATGCAGGTTGCGTCACAGTCAATGTTTTCCTTGTTCCATCAAGCACGTCCTGCCAAAAACAATAAAAATACAAAAATCTTAAAAAATAAGATTGTCCTTCATCACATCTGATGCAATTTGAAAGGATTAGCAGTTTTAAAAAAGGTTTTTCAGAGTTCTGTCAGAAACTATTCATTTCTAACAATGTTGTCAACAGTAGACAATGGCACCAGTCAACAGCCTGTCGTTTCAGTGGACCGGCCTCAGAGACATGTGTACAGGGCAGGTCAACGATGTCTTACACGCTGTCCGGCCAATCAGAGCTCAGGAGTGAATTATTCTGTGAATGTGAAATGAAGAACATGTAACAATTATATCTCATTGAGATTTAATATCCTTTAACTATAACTAATGCTTTCTGTGGCTATAAAAAGCTATTAGCGCTTTTGGATTCTCACACCCTGGAATTTAATTCAATTTTTTATTTAACTTTATTTATATAGTGCTTTTTCAATACTGCATTGCTTCAAAGCAGCTTTACATGTAAAGAAATATTAAAGCACTGAATAAACACGGACAACATAATATTTGGTATTATTGTGAATTTTATATGTCATTATGAGATGAACTAATGGATTAATAAACTAATAAGGGAGACAAGGTGTGAAGTTGGTTCATAAATATAGAGGTTTAAAGAGGATGTGCAATACTGGTTAGAACTGAATAAGAGACCAGAGGACATTATTGTAATTGTAATTGTCATCAGTTAGACCCCAGTTATGCTCCTCAGCATGTTTTAGACAAGTACTATAATTAGATTAAATGGATTCATCAGCACAAATTTAGGACCTCAAAAACCTTCTGAGGAAACAGCCCTCATTGACTGATTTATTTTATGTTGCCTTTTGAAAAGACATTTTAAAAAGTGCCTCAACAGTTCTGTGTCCTCACAATGGAGGCTAATGGGTTCCTGTACAGGCTTGAAATAATTTGGGTGATGTCTTTCAGTTTTAGTTTAAGTTTTGAAAGAACTATCCGTTCAAAGTTCTGAAACTTAATTTCAGACCCAGCTCTCGATATAGGCAATTGAGCTAAATATGTAAATGTTTCGCAGTTGCATTAACCAGCTTGCATTTGCTTTCTGATACTTTTGATTGGGTTTAGAGCAGGACTGACCCACTCCAGTCCTGGAGGGCCACAGCCCTGCAGAGTTTAGCTCCAGCCCTGATTTAGCGTAATTAAGCTAATCAAGGTCTTAAATGTGTACATGCACGGTTGGAACTAATCTCTGGAGTGTGGTAGCACTCAAGGAATGGAACTGGATAGCGTTGTCTCAGCTGTCTGGATTTCAAGATACATTTATTTGGCAGATGCATTTATCCAAAGCGACTTGCAACAAATTCAAGGTATACATTTTTATCAGTACTTGTGTTCTCTGGAATCGAACCCCCAACCTTTGCGCTGCTAACACAATGCTCTACCAGTTGAGCTACAAGAATGCATACGCACCATCACACTGCAAATCTACATCAATATCACCATTTGGGAAAATGGACATGCATTTGCCAACAACATAATGAGTTCAATACCAGCAAGTAGTTCCAACTCGGTTTCTTGCTTTCCATTTGAATCACAGAGTTTGCAACAGATGGCGCTAAAGTGGCCAACATCGTATCTCTGCTAACCTGCAACAATCCTTGCATGGGCATAATGTTGTTTTGGAGCAAGAAAAAGGCATCAACGTTAATCCATGAGTCTGTTCTTGCATCAATAATTCAGGCCTGAGGTGCATGGCAGTGTAAGAGCGTGAGGAATGTATTCTTGGCAAACATTAGGCACTGTGATGTGTGACTTGCAAAAGGCAGCAGAGGCCTTAAACTGACAATGAGCCCATTTATTGAGGCTTTTGAAAACGCCATATATGTGATGTGAGCTGGAGGTGTTGTAGTCTTGGCAGATGCAAGCTATTCAATCGCTGACTGGAAAACAAAGAAACAGAATTTCCTATTCAAACCCTGGATCCTTGGAAGGATGCAGACGTTAAAGGTGAGGACTCACACTTTGAAGTTGTGGTCATAGCTCACAAACGTCATTCCAAATGTAGCTACAGAAAAAATGTATGGAAAAAAAGAAAAAGAATGTTTCTTGTTGTATTGCTGTGATGCATTTGCAATACAGCCTTTGGAAGTGAGAAATGTTTAAGGGTCAACATGCTTGTTAACCCTGGGACAACACTACAAGAACCAGGGTTAGGTAGTTCTCCGTAATTGTTAATCCTTTATTGTAGGTTGGTTATGGTTTAGTAAGGTTTTTATTCAAGTGCCAACCAAATGTGTTGACCTTACACTTATACGTCTCTCACTTGGCAAACCATGTTGAGCTTTGAATTGATGTATAGCGAGGTTTTTTGTTCCAACCAAATGTGTTGACCTCACACTTATACATCTCTCACTTGGCAAATTACATTGAGCTTTTGAATTGAGACACAGCTATAGTGCAAGACACACCGCTCACCAGGTAATGGTGTCTGTCTCTGGTCTGTCGTGGTCATGTTAATACCCATCCCAATGATTGCTGGATTGCCTTCAGCTGTGAGTGATTACAGCCGGCTTATGGTCTGATTACTGTTACCACGGCCAGCGCTGGTCATTGGCAACTCGCCACAGCACACATGAGTTTTGTTGCTGCCCATGTGCATTACTTTATGATCATAATCTAAGCATTTTATAATGAATTCTTTATAGCCTTCCTGTTAGCTCAACTGGTAGAGCATTGCATTAACACTGCAAAGGTTGTGGGTTCAATCCCAGGGGAAGGCAAGTCCTGATTAAAATCTATGTGTACCTTGAATTTACTGTAAGCTTTGGATAAAAGCGTCTGCAAATGAGTAAATGTACTTAAAGCACAATAACATGCCACATGGCAAAAACATCATTAATTTGAGTTTTTTGTTTGTTGTTCCTAAGTGGCCTGTAAAGTCACCAGATCAGACAGGACTACTTTAAATGATGTGAGAGGTTACACAGGCAATACAATGTAGAGTGAGACTTTAAATATGTTATCAAAAAAGCAATAGGCCATAAGACAAAACAGACACACACAGGACTGAGAACTTGATACCTGCCAGCACTGGAATTGAACCAGCTACCTACTGATTACAAGCCCAACTCCTTAAACACTAGACCACAACAGCTTGGCTCTAGCTTAGCTGGTAGAGCAGTGTGTTAGCAGCGCAAAGGTTGTGGGTTTGATCCCAGGGAACACAAGTACTGATAAAAATGTGTACCTTGAATTCACTGTTAGTTGCTTTGGATAAAAGCTTCTGCCAAATGAATAAATGTAACTGTTCGCATATTAAGCAATTTGCTTACCTGACAATCAAAATATAAATCATGACTGCTGGTTGGTGTCGTGTAGAAATTATTGCAAACGCAAAACCAAATATTTTTATGTTGTTCTCAAGTGCACAGGTTATCCAGATTTCATTAGAAATTTCCGGAACGCTATTGAAATTAAACCGATAACGTCATTGGCAAACAAGATTAAAGAAGACAATGAGAGATGCCCATTATCTTTTATTATTAGTGACTCATTATCAGCTGGAAGAGAACTGAGGTATGTCGCATTGTTACGAAAAAACCTCCATTTAATTATCTGGGCAAATGCAATTAAACCTCACCAATACGTTCACATTACAACATCATTGAAATTGGATTCTAGTCTCTTGTACTGAAACACTATAAGTGGATGTTTGGGTGAAGGGGGCGGGGTAAATAGATACAAGGCACAACACATGCTTGCATAGGGGAAAAGGGGACTTGCTATGCCACACAGAAAGAGAGAGAGAGAAACAGAGGGAGAGAGAGAGAGAGAGAGAAAGAGAGAGAGAAAAAAAACCTGTTCCCCTATAGCTAATGAAACACTCCCATAGTAGCGTGTGCAGACCTCTAGGCTTGATATCAACCTGTTAAACTGAAGATGAAGAGGCACAACATGTTGAAGGGTTTCCCATCAGCCGTGGAGAGTGAATCTTCAGCGTTCATTTGAATGTCATTCACGGTTCAGTGTTTTGGATTGTGCCAAACCATAAGGTAAGACGTCTGATTGGTCCGGTATAAATATAAATACAATACATCATAGAATTTAGTATGTATCTAATTTGTCATGCATTAAAAACATTATAATGTTTATGTGTGCTTTTACTGTTGATATGGTGATGTTAATATATTCAGTGTGTGGCTTTTTAGATTTTTGCTGTGGTCTAAAATTGGACTGAAAATTGGTTTAATATTGTCTCTTAATTTACTCAGGGAAAAGTGTGTGTCAGTTATCAGTTAGGTTTCAGGCTAAACTATGAGTTTGCAGCATCTCTTAATGACACGCAAGAAAAGGCTCTCATGTGAACTGGCTGAAATATTTGTTGATCTCGTAGGAATGGTTAGGATGAAAGCGTTAAAGGAATTGTTTTGTCATCTGTCACAAATTTGTCACCATTTATTATCATCAAATTCAGTTCTAGCTAAAAGAAATTTTACTCTTATTCTTAGGTGAAAGTCAATGGTGACCATGTTTGTCAAAAAAAAAAACAAGGCAAGACACATTTATTTACTTGGCAGATGTTTTAAACCAAAGCAACTTACAGTGAATTTAAGGTATACATTTCTATCAGTACTTTTGTTCCCTGGGATCGAAGCCACAACCTTTGCACTGCTACTGCAATGCTCTACCAGTTGAGCTACAGAAACAAGACATTACACAACTAAAAATGTTGTCATGTTGACAGCTGTTGTATCTACTGTATGGTTTGTTATAAAGAAGATTTGATACAAAGTGCATAAATCCTGCTAAAATTAATTGTTGGACCGATCATAAAATTAAAGTGCAGTTGTGTTGTTTTGTAATTATTTATTGTATTTATTGCCTTTTTCTGAAAGCGTCTGCATTCACCTCACATGCAGAGTAAGTGTCTTATTAAAGTTATCAGACATTTTTTTGAAGCTCCAGTGAACAACCTTCCTCAATCATCAAATTACACATATATTAAAAGTTTGGAAACCATCTATCACGTCTTAATTAAAGCCGCACACACACAGATATTGCGCACAGGGTGTCTATCAAGTGTGACTCAAGATGGGCGAGTTTTAACCCTCACTCTCTCCAATAAAACTATTTACCAGAAAAAAGACTTTAATTTCCTGAAGGAAATTCACCTTGCTTCTGGTCTTTACTCTATGTAACTTTTTTACTTTATGTAACATTCCACCTAAAATCTGTTCTACACAAGAACATCATTTTGGGTTTGGAACAACAGACTCTTGCTATTTTGTACAGATAGCATGCAGCCAACACACAAAACATGTCTTCATAGTTCCTGCAACACTGGACCATGAGGAGAAACTGCATGCTGAGGAACTCAGATCACCACAAATTTTCCATCTCCAGTTGTGTTGATAGAAGATGTGCTCGTCTCATGCTCGTCTCTCATTGCTTGTTTCATTAACTGCAGTGTTAACTGCAGCCTCGCTTAAACCGTGGTGTCAACTGCACTGTTGAATGTTGTATTATTTTTGAACACAGACTTGAACATACATAGACCTCATCAAAATCTCCGCAGGCTGCCTATAATAACAGCGGCTGTGTGAGTGTGTGTGTGTGTGTGTGTGTGTGTGTGTGTGTGTGTGTGTGTGTGTCAATTTTTGTGTAAATCCTTAGCCTTGTTTGTTTTCCCCAACATGAACATAAAAATTGCTTTAATAAAATCTCTTACCTTAACTGATGCA
>JBAJNP010013374.1:0-12210 GCA_036877545.1 Yasuhikotakia modesta | reverse complement strand
AACTTGGTCTGAATAATTCATCGTTCTTTGGTCTGAAAGAGGAACTACGTTCTCTCAGTTAACATAAAGCATTATTGCAGTTATGTTAGTAGAACTTTTTGTTAGCGTTATTTATCATATCAAAACATTATTCTTTGAGTGGTGGGATGTTTTAAAAACGTTACAGATGTGAAACTTATGGCTGAAAGTCTTCTCACAATACAATACAATGTTTAAAAGCCATTTTTAACGTTATAATGAAAATATAGGGCTGGATAGACACCTAGATGCCCTCAGTATGAACGAAGGATCCATGCTAGAGAAGGTCATTTATTCTCTCATTCTCACATTCCTGTGTTTCTGATAATACACCTCATGTGTCCATTTCCCATGACCCTCTCCTCAGCACAATACAGTCACTTCACGAGGACTTCCTGTAGCTAACAACTACAGCCACGTTCCTAGAATCTCACCATTCTTTCCAGAAGCCATTCGCTTATGACTTAATTAGTTATCATTTGAAATGAACAGGGAGCCGTTTGCGGAGGTCAGGCAATCGGGGCGGGGGTATGGATGGAGGGGAGAGGAATTTTCTGGATTGATGTAGCGTGAGTCCGTCTGACATTCCGGCTCCAGAGGATCATCTAACAGCTGAAGCTCATAATCCAGCCATGTTGATAGAGAATAAAATGGTCATCTTTCATCTGTCCCCCTGCAGACATGTACTGTAGGCAGATCTTCATGGCTGGAGAAGGTCTTAAAGATCCCATGAAATTGCTTGGTGAGCTCAGTTTTATTTCCTATTTTCCTATTTTTATTGTTTGATTGGGCGGGGCATGTGTCAAATTTCTGGGGTTCTGGGGAGCACGTGATTGGTTAAATTCTGTGTGGTGCGAGATGAGTCATCAGTATATTTGTTCTGCTTTTCTAGAGGAGACAGACTGTAAAGTTTAAATCCATATATCTGCAAAAGGTTAAATTGGTCATCTTACAAATTTGATGGCTTCAAAACTTATAAATATAAACTAAAAGCTTAGAAACTTTTCATTAGGTTTTAAAAAACACTGCCAATCTTTCTTAGTTTCTCTATGTTCCTCTTCTTCTGTTACTCCTGTGGCCCCACCCTTCTGGAAAAGCTATTAAGGTGTTGTCTCAAGCTTGTCAGGTTGTGACCAGGCAGAGGGGAAATATTTCATCTGAGCCACACCGTGTCCTCAAGTGCCACAATTAAGAGTGTCAGCATGCGGCCACAGTCCCGTCCGACTGCGAGGACACGGTGAGGAGGGGTCATGTGACCGGCTGGAATAGCGTAGCCCGCCCTCCCTGATATGGTAACGCCACTCTGTTTGATAGGAAAACAGGCGAATCGTGCGGAAAGAGGGTTGAGTGGTGAGCCAATGAGACTCTCTGGTGGGTCAAGTGTTGCATTTGCATTTTGATGGGATGTTATGGAGTAATTAATGCACTAGTCGGAATGTATTACCCCAGGAGTGAATTGAAAGGTTCATTACCAAATCGCCCTCACTCCAGGAATAGGTATTTCTCCAGGCGTTTGCCTCTGACATGATGTTGTTCTCTCTCTCTCTCTCTCGCTCACTCGCCCTGTCTCATAGTGGCAGGCTGCAGAGGTGAACAGTGCCTCTTAATAAGGGCATTCACTTTGGAGAGCGCTCATCACAGTAAATGTACACATCAGGGCCGAGCCTCCTTGTCACTTTAATTGCTTCTGGAGGTTCTTAACAAGCCAATCTTCATCAGCCCGGGCCGTGTTATGAATAACTCGGGCCATCAGAGGAATTCATGCTTAATAAAGGAACCCAATTTATAAAAATGGAGAGCATTGTTTACAAAGCACACAGGGAGAGCTCTCCACGCTCAGACTGTCCATTAGAAGAAGAGAACGCATGAGAGGCGGCCACTTAGACCCGCTGAATATATGCAACCCAATATTTAATAACGTACGACTTGAGAAAAGGCAGTTTTGGTCTTAGGAGGAGTTGTGTTTGTGTGTGTGTGCGTTTTGGTGGTTTGTTTAGACAACAGTGGCATTTTGGGGTCCTAAACCAACATTTTTGTTTGCATGTTAGATGAAAATGATAGAATTAATTTATAATTTATGATGAATACATTATATACTTTTTTATATAATTAACATACTGCAGAACTTTACATAATATATAATGCAGAATTTTATACTGCAGCCAGGTGTATACTAACACCTAGTGTATACTACACCTGATCCTATAGCACATAATGTATAGTACACCTCTAATTTGGGTCTAGCCTACTTTTTTGCCCTGGTTGCCAAGCCCAGCGTGTACAGAAATCTGAGTGTGCTATAAGATTAAAGGACGGAGCAATCATCAGGTCCGACATTCTTTCATCTTCCATTCTTCTTCTCTAATGCTAACGGTTTCATGTCACAACATTGTTGTTGCTTTTATCATACTATAATAACTCTCTGACAGAAAGAGAGAGGGAGATAGGAGAAAAAACAGGCTGAGAGAGGCCTGTTCTTTCTCAGCCATCGCTGTAAATTTACACAAGGCCCTTTGCTGTCACTGGAGTTGTTCCTTTCATATTAGCGGTCTTGTCTTTGGCCTGGGACTAAACCCAGAAATATCCCACCAAGACATTTATAGCCATTGTTCTCTTTTCCATAATAAAGTCAGTTTTTTCCTGCCTCACATTATTTTGAGGCTAAAGTGAGAAGTAAGAAAGGGTTGCTTTGCTAGCTTTGCTAGCTGTCTCGTGTTTAGCTGTGCTGAGGACAAAATGGCGACCGGGTGAGAACTGACAGGCGCGTAAATCCCTGTCTTCCAGTCAGCCGGTTGTCCGTCAGCAGGACGTCAACGACACCAAACTGCAGCCCATCTCCCGGCCCATCAGCGGGTCTCACACACCAGTGAATCCGAGCCTTTTGTTCCCGCTTGGGCTGATAGGAATGAGGAGGTAGACTACGGAAAAGCAGAGCAATTTTCTGCTATTTAGGGTTGGAGTGAATGTGTGTGTGTGTGTCTGTGTGTTTGTGCATGTGTGTGTGTGCATGCGTGTGAGTGTTTGTGTCTGTGGTGTATGTGTGCATGTGGGTGTTGTGTGTGTGTGTGTGTGTGTGTGTGTATGTGAGTGCCTGTGTGTGTGTGTAGCAGGCATTCAGAGAGGTAAAGATTTTGTATGGAGTCACTGGATGAGATTTTTAGATTTAGACATGCATGGAACTGAGAGCGAAATAATCAGTGATGTGAAATTGAAACCTGACAGGTAGCCGTCGCTGTCCCTTACCCCTGCACCGCACACACCTCGCATTACCCACAAACCCGTCTGCATTACTGATTACATGTGACTTTCTGTGACATACTGACAATAACTCCCCAACCAGTGTTTTTCATCAGCTTTCAGAGCACTGGGCATACATTACTGTAATATGTGCATTGCCAATAATCAGTTTCCAGCTGGCTGGACCTGATGCATTTATCCTTACAATGTGATGTGACTCCTGGGGCAAGGGTAGGATAGTACACACTGTATAGTTTTTTTATTGGCTTGGCTGACACGCTGATAGAAACTGATGTTTGTTTAATTGCCTCAACTCAAACAATGGCTGAATTAATTACCTTTAAAAACTAAAGGAATAATGAATCATACGTATGACTTTTTCCCCCTGTAGCTATGTCAACAAAGCCACTAAAGGCACCCCTTATGAAGTATGTCATGTTGTATTATTCTAATTACAGTGTTTCTTAGCGTATACTTGTTTTTTTCCTTCTACCCCGGGTTATAAAACATTATATGTGTGCTGTTTATTAATCTTATTTATTTGCTCGTCAGACAGACCATGTGATGGCCGATTTCCTGCCTCCAATAACAATTGCAAACAGTGGTTCTCTTTTAAAGTTATAATCACCCATTTCTAATTAGGGGAAGAATGCGCACTAGATACAAAGGGCTCTGTTAGGATGCTGCGATAACAGCCTGATCCGGGATCAGCTGCGGGGAGGCGCTGTCTGACATTAGATTAGGGAAGGTTATTTGTGGAGGGCGAGTTTCTCAGGTTACATTCCTTTAAGGCAAGCGGTCGGTCGTCTAACACCCTGTCTTCGGTTCGCAGACTGGTGAAGTGAGCAAGGCCTCTGGTGTTATTCAGCAGGGCAGAGTGATCGAAGCGCGGCTCGATAGAGCTAAACCAGCTCATGCTCTGAAGATTTGTCTTACAAAACCTTGAAAACTGCTTTGAACGTCCATACATTGATTTTTGTTGGCGGGGGTCTCCGGGGCTTTCATGTAGCGGTGGGATCCGTGAGGGAGTGAGGAGAGGGTTTCCCCTCTCCAGAGTGTGAGGAGAGCGGGGGGAATCCTTTTCAGGACCCCGGCCGAAGGAATTAGAAACACACAGGGCTGTGTTGTGTTAAAGCCTTTTAAACACACCCACACTGAGAGTCCCCACAAGCATTTATACATCTAACTGTAGTACAACCAAGCATAATTATTCAACCAGCCAACTTTTGATAATGGAATTAAAAACAAAAAGAACGTATTGCATTTGTACAATTTAAAGGCTTATATGCCACCTATCCACTTCCTGTTAACATTTAGTCTCTCTCTCTCTCTCTCTCTCTCTCTCTCCCTCTCTCTTTGTTCTTTCCCTATCTCGTTTTCCCTCTCCTTCCCTACTAATTCCCATGCCTTTGATGTGATAAGGAAGTGTTAAATCAAAGTGAGGCCTAATTACATATCTTGGGACTGGCTGCTTGTAAAGCATTGTTCATATTGTTAAAGTGTAGCAATAGCACGTGTAAGGGGAGGGGCCTGCGGCGTGTCTGCGCGCGTGTCTGGCAGCTGCCAGCGTGTGCCACCTGCCATACGTCTCTCCATTAGCATAATCACTCTGCAGCAAATGGCAATAATAGTGTCATACACCTCTGTGTAATTGCCGCTGTCATAATATGTGCCTGACGATTGTGTTGCCCAATTCGACGCGGAGGGAGCGGAGATCTCCGGTGCCACATTCACACTGGAGTGCTTTTGATCTGACATCCAGGAACGGGGCGGAGCAAGGACACCCCTCCCTCCGTCGTTCACACTGTCACTGTATCAAATGCAAATGAGGGAAAATCATACGACAATATCACCAGGCTAAATGAAATGCCTCGCTGCTTTTCCTTAATATCACAGGAAGTTATGCGCTGTGATCACAGGGATTATTAGAACCGCACACGCATGTGTTGCATTGTGGGTGTTAGAAATAAATGCTTTCATATTTGTTTTTTTATTCAGTGTAGAACCAGCTAACAATTTTAGATGGTGAGAATGTTTCCATAACGTTAAGTAACACATTTTTATTGTTATTTGTCTAGGAATGTTTAAAATGTTTAGTTTATTGACATAATATTAACAATATTGCTTGGTTTTTGAAACGTTGTTTAAACATTTATAATTCTGTAATGTTTCATTGTAATGTTTACAATGTTCCAATAGTGTAATATTGCACAAATGTTTTGGTAACTTTAAGAGAACATTCTGAGAACGTCCCCTGTTAGCTTGAATGTGTTGTTTCCATGTGCTTAGCATGAGATTTAGTTAAGACTTTGAAAACATCAGTGTGAGAAATGCTAGTGATTTTAACATAATTAGCCCACTCACGTTTTGCTTTAAGGGACAGCTAGGGCTAGCAAATGAACAGCTAATGATCGTGAGCGTGACTGACAGATGCTGCAGCCGCTGTGATGAACTCCGGGCCCTAATTGGTCCAGAGTCTGGAGGGATAAAATGGAAGGTTTGGGAAAGGGGTGGGGCTTAACTGTGTGAGCGTCAGACGAACAGGAATTCTAATAGATTGCGCGCTAGGCTTGCTGACACCTCATTGCACCTCATGTCGCCATATTTTGCTAGGGTAGCAAAAAATTATACATTTACTAAGATGGCGCATGCATGTATTTTTCTACTTCTAGACAGGGTGTAGCTTGTGTTTGGCCTCCCCGTTGTTTGATGTATTGCAACTAAATCAGGCGGCTGGTGTAACGTTGTGTTTTTGGTAATAAAAATTAATGAAGTTGCATTTTTTTAGTTTAGGTGTTCGTTTTTTCCATCTGTTTGTGCCTTTTGTGATTGCTTTGACATTCCCAGATCAAGGACACAGGATTCCTCCTCATTCCCGCTCCAAAGGTAGATGATAAATTCTGAGCAATCCCTCCCCTAATCGTTCGGAGCAGGAGGAAAACACACTGCCTTTTTAAAGCATCTGTGTCTTAAACTGTCATTGATTAAATGTTAACTGATATACTCCAGTTGGCAATCTTGTTAAAGCTTCCAGTAGCCAAGATAGACAGTTTAGAGTCCCGGCTGATCAATATTACAGATAAAGATTTCATCCATCAATGAGCTCCCAAAACAAAAGGTGTCTGATACCTGATTAGGCCGGCCAGAAACTCTCCCCCTCCGGACTGCCGACGCAGCACAAGGAGTTCTATTCGATCGGATACAAACATGGAGCCCATGTAATTACAGCGCCAAACAGTTCCGCAGATAACATGTCTTTGACTTAGCTCCGGATAAAGGTTAATCTTCTTCTGTCTGTCCGGAGAGATGGGTCTGTGCTTTATATATTTATTTAAGTCCTTCACTAAAGCCGGCCAGTGGCTGTTAGCCTGGTGCCTCGGAGGAAAGTCTTAGATCAGACTGCATACCAATGGCATTCCAAATGACCGAATCGATGGGGGAACGGCCACCGCTGTTTGTGAGTATCAATAAATGTTGTCTTATTTTCTCGTCGGTGCCTAAGTGTTGTAGTTAAAAGTGCAGCAGATGTCTTAATTGAAAGTTAATTTTAAATCAATGAAAAGAGTCATTTAAATATCGATCGAGCTCTTTGGACTCAAACTGTAACTACGGCGGCCCAACCTGCATAATTCCCCCATTACATCCGCCTATCCTCTTTTTAAAACAACTTTGTTACAATTCAATCAATAAGCCACAATTAGTATGTTGCGAACCAACCATTGACACTTTCTAAAGGCCCAGTGGGTATGTCATTGTCTTTTCTAACACAGATACAGTGTGTTCTTAATTACAAAACACATTTGTGCCATTTTAATTGTATTTTGTAGCCATAAAACCAAGCAGTAGCTGTTTAATTGACTTTCTAATGCAATGTTTGGATGCTCTTTGTTCACAGTCGCTTATGGAATGGTGTAGAATTAAAAGTTTGAAGTCATTTATGGGGTCTGAATACTGGGTGCGCGCAGTACGTCTGATTTTCCCCACAGCAGACAAATGAGGGACGAACGACAGGAGCTAGAAGGAAAAAAACTGAAAGAGAGATGGAACAGGAGACATTGTGAGAGGCCTCTGTCTATCAGGGTAATCTTATTTATTTAAAGCATATGTCTGCTGGTTCTCCTTTGTCAGGGACTATTAGGGGCCGGGCAGCCCATATGACATTGTTTAGCTAGTAATGAAATGGACATTTTTTGCATGTTTTTATAGAGTTGGAAAGGAGTCGACGGCCACATTCATTTTCCGCAGTGGATGCCGTGTCTCAGCCATTGTCAGAGAGCTTTTTTCTTCCTCCTGCCCTGCCGCTCCTGTAAACCCCGTTTCCATTAAGATATTTGACCGAGATGTTGTCCAAGCAGCATAATTACATGTGGCCACCGAGATGCTTTTGTGTTCTCTTAAGAATTTGAATTTTCTGAATCTCTCTGTCAGCCAATCAGAACTGGGATTTACTTCAGATGAAACAGCATCTGGGACCCACTGTTAGCCGTGACCTCCAAACGACCCCGGCTCCTTTATTTTTCCAGTGCACATTTTTCATCCCTCTTTTTGAAAGATGATGCAGAGCCGTGATTGGCTGATGATGTCACCCTCGTGTTTTTGTCCAGTTTTATATTCATAATTGTACAAAATGACTAATGATTTTACATCATCTTTTCCTATTTCAGATTTTAATATCATTTATATATATTTTATTTTTTTAAGTGGCTTAAAATCTAAATTCTAGTAGCTGAATGTTTTGGAATTTTTTTAAATACATTTTTTAGCATTTATTAGTTTAGTTTAACCTTGTTAAATTATTATTAATTATTTTTCTCAGCGAATACCATGAATTTTTAATGCTTATGGAGTTTCATGTATTTATATTTTTTAACCTAGAAATCATTTTTTTTTTTTTTTTGGAAACGTTTTAGTTTTTTGCACTTATGCGTCTACAAGGTGCAGAAAAAACAAGCTCGTATTTTTCCTTGATGGTTACACAGCTTGACGTCTCTAAATCAAAGTATTTGTATGAAATAGTATAAACATTTTTTAAAGATGCATTAAACGGACAAGAATACCCCGGCACCGAAATTTAAGCTTTTCCTTTTATCATTCCTGACATCCGTGTTTGTCACGGCCCCGTATATATTTCAAAACTCTGCATGCTAGCCAGACCGCAATTCTAGCCGTCTACATCTCCTCGCTATGAGGTCCGGGTTTTCGGCCGAGGCTTTCTGGGTTTTCTGAGGCAAACCTGCACAGGGGTGACAGATTGCTCTTATTTGTCTGATAGAGTTGAGCAAGAAAATAGATCTAGGGCTGGTTACTTCATTAGGTTTCACTCATTGATTGAACCACCTGCTGAAGTGAAGCTGCAGCCTCCACTGATAACTGCTGGTAATAGAACAAAATGAATTCTTATCACAGAGATTGGAAAGGCCATTAACCCCAGCCCCCAGTGCTTTTCAAACGTCACAGACAGGAAACCGTGTGGTGCGCAGGAGGGAAAAAAAATGCTATGCTCTGTCTGAGCCGGGGTCATGTTGGCGGCCGTGTGTGAAATTTCCAGGCCTTTTGGCTCCTGTGCAGATGAAACGGCTACCCGGGCAGATGTTTATAATCATGTCTTGAATAAATATTGGAGGGAGAATAATAAAAAAGGAGGAACGCAGAGTGAGAGGAGGTGGGGGAGGGCAAATGAACAGGAATCTGTTTATAATATTTTGGAATACTGAAGGAAAGCTCGGACGTGCTGCCGTCGTGTTTGATTCTCTCCGCATGCCTCGAGTGATCAGAATGGCACCGGTACAAAAAGGCTTTCTGTGCTCATCGCAGGTGTTTCAGGTTTATCTGTGGAAACCTTTAGAAAATGCATTTTTTAAGAAAAGATTTAATGCCAGTTATTTGCAACCGTTACGTCTCGGATGCAGCCGGGTGCAGAAACGGGGGGAGATTTGCGTCGGTGCAGCGAGGGGCGGTGCTTTAATCTTCATCATGTTTATTCATTTGATGAAGTTGATTAATGATGATGAGTGCCTCAGAGATCACTGAGGAAATGAGGAGAACTTTGTAGAATGAAAGTAACTGACAACGACAAAGCAGATGCAACCGAGTGCTGATATATGCGCTCTTCTGCATTAGAAGTGCATTTCTCAGCTTAATGGGATGTTTTAGAACGTTGTCTAGAAGTTCTTGCAGTAATGTTTGTAGAATGTTTTTTTAATGTTACATATCATATAGCAGGAACATTTGTTCTGAAGTAGTTTTAAAAACATTACAGTTTGAATAACATGTAATGCAACGTTTAACATTTTAAAAATAACATTTTAGTACTTAATGGAAACAATGAAAACAAGTTCCTGTAACCTGAAATTGTTGCCTTAGAAAAAACTCTCTTTAGCAAAAATGTATGAAATAATGGGGTTTGATTTTATCCCCTCTTTGTGGTTGCGGTAAAATATGTTTTTACTGCTAAGTAAAATAAACTTTCACTTCACTGATTTCATTGACTTTGTCAGCGTAATCAAAAATGGAGGAATGAAGGTTCCTAAATAGTTTCAGTGGTTCATTTCGGTCAAAATGCTGCAGTCTGTGTAACGTTCAATGCATTAGTATCAAAGAAATACTATTATACGTGATTTGAGATTGTGCTTAATTTTAGCTGTTTGCACAAATCCATCCATCTTTCAAGAAAAGGGTTTATTTTATTCAAGGAAAATTGTCTTGCAGAGGAATTTTCACTAGTTAATCTTTGTTCTTAGAATCTCGTGTTCCAGGTTAACATGGAAGATACTTGGACGTATTCACAGCAGCTGAGTATGTCTGAATGTGTCTGTCTGAGTTCTGCTCGCAGGAACACAGCCGTGGAGGAAAACTCTGCGTGGATGTTTAGTGTTTTAGACATGGTACATTAACAGCATCTGGTTAAGATCTAAATGCTTGTTAAAAACACTGAAATTTGGAAAAAGAGGGCACAGGAGAAAGAGGAGAAAAAGATTTGGGCTGGGGAACCGTGGATCAACAAGTCAGAAAAGCTTATTATCCTGTAAGTATTACAACTGGCCCTTAACAAAGTAGTTCTGGGTTTAGAGTTTCAAAGATTCCGACCCAAATGAAAACCAGGGGGAAAAGAATGTGACATCATGAAACCGTGGGCCGCTCCAGGTGGGAATTAGTGTCCCTTACACCTCAACAGGAGAAGCCACTTCACAAATTATCATTGTAACCAGAGTGTCTTTATTGTAAAATGGTAAACTTAATTATTTAGTATTTTTAATAGCGCTTCATTTTTATGACATAAACCGGACCTTAATAACAATGCTTGTGTTTTTTTCTAGAGAGAGAGATAAATAAACAGTGCGGCTGTAGCTGAGGTAAGGGGACACATTTTAATGAGCACAATCATTTTTGGGGTATCCAAGGCTGTGTGCGGTGGGGGTCTATTTTACCGGCTGGATAATGACCAGATCGAGGTGTTTACAGCCCCCATGAGGAGAGGGGGTAGCGACCCGTCGTCCGCGTCCATCATTATGCTTTTTCAACCAGAAAAACCTGGTGCTTTAATGAAAAGAAAGTGTCCACCGTCACATTTATAAACCTGCACCGCCTTCTCTAGATGTGATGCACAGCTAACAGGGCTAGCGCTGGCTAGCGTTCTTTAAAAGTTCTTTAATATCACCAAGCGTTTTTTTTAATGTTCATTGTCATATTATCAAAACCTTTTTTTAAATAGTTAGTGGAATGTTTGAAAAATGTTACAGAAGTTAAATAAATGTTTGACTAGCGATTTTATAACCAAGCAATAACGTTAATTCAACGCCTAAAAGCTGTACATTTTAAACACTCCTGTAATTTTCAGTGAAAATGTATTTTTGTATTATTATAACCTACAATTTTTAGCTTAGAACAGAAGAGATTGATATTTTTAGAGTTGTGTTTCTTGCAAAAGGCTTAGACTTGCATCTTGATGAGGCCAAAACGCACCATTGCAATAATTGTGACGCCCCCTTGACCCCGGTCTCCCCCCACATCAGAGCAGGTCTCATGGGACCCTCAGACTGTTGAACAGAAAGCCATCGGAGATGTGCGGCTGATGTGTTTGTGGCTTCTCTGGAGAGGGACGGCGGGGCAGTTAAAGTTGTCTATGGCTCTGCTGTTTGCGATTAGGTTTGATGGGCAGAGAGTTTGCGGCCCCTCCGCTCTCGCTGACACGTTGCCTCTGTAAAGCATTTAGATTACTCAAACTGTTGCCAGGGTCAGGCGCAGTGCAGACACCAGTGTGATGTATAGGAAAGCATGTCTGCTGCTCGTGAAATACATAGCAGAAAAACGACAGAACACCCTACTTAAAGATGAGAGAGGGAGAGAGAGGAAAGAAAGGGAAAAAAAGCCATCTGATGAGACCCAGATGATAACATCCCATATTTTTTTCCCTCTGTTACTACCTTCATAATTCCCCCCTTTTCTTTTCCGTGACACTCCATGTTTTATTAATACATTCCACGATCGCCCAAAAAATTTGATGCCCCCTTGAGGTAGAGATGCTCTCTAGCACTCTGACACTTCATTCCAGCTGGGGGACCAGGGCAGTAAATCTGCCCCACTGACGAGAGAGGCTCACGTTATGGACGGGTGTTAGAGGAGGAGGGGCGAGGGGCCACAGGGTTGCCCTGTACCCTCAGGGTGTGACATAGTGCTGCGTGTGTGTATGTATGTGTGTGTGTGTGTGTCTTTTATTAACCAACCTGAAATCTGTTCATGATCACAGGCATCCAGCTGGTCGTCAACCCCCCCAACCAACCAGCTCTCTCTCTCTCTCTCTCTCTCTCTCTCTCTCATTAGCCCCTCTGCATTGACAGTGGCTAAAGCTGAAACACAACCTCTGTCCAGATCCCTTCTGCCCCACAAACACCCCCCACAGACCACTCACGCCTCTCTCACTCTTATGACAGAGGGGAAGCGAGGAGCTGTGTGTGT
>JBAJNP010013373.1:0-12212 GCA_036877545.1 Yasuhikotakia modesta | reverse complement strand
CACACAGGTGTGTCTTTCTAATGCAGACTCTAACTAGAAAGAGATATGAAAATGAGCTCTGAGATTTACTCTCTAGACACTGAGCAGTGAGTCCCTCTCAGACCCCAGCATCTCACGTTTGGCAGGTGAGGGAACGGCAGCTATCAGGTGAGGTAAATTAAATGCAGAATTAAATGGACAGAGTTGGAAATTCATCAAAGGTCATTAACTAGGAAACAATAAAACAGGGAGGATGCCTCGCTCGTTTCTAGTGAAGAGGAAGCAGGCGGCGTGTGGAGGATGGCAATGGAGAGAGTGTGACACCTGCGTGAGCCCTACTACAGGTACTGAATCTGCATTATAGTCCTCCATGTTCTCTGGAGCCTCTAAACGTTTACAGTAATAACCAGCTGTACGGTACTTCTTTAACCAAGTGTTAGTGTCCACAACTGTTTGGACATCATACAGTAAGTGTGCCAGTCATGTTGGCTCTTTACCACACTAACTGTGTTCTGGGAGATCACTGATGAATTACATGCCTAGAAGACACTTCATTTATCTCCCCCAGAGTTTCAGAAAAGATCTCACCAATGTCTCAGACTGGACTCATCAAAATCTGAAGGAACTGAAAGTTGAAAATGTCAAGAAAATGACCTAAAACAATTTCTAGCACATTTATCTAAGACCGAAATGATTACACTTTTCTAATTACACTCTTTTTATACCGCTGTCCTCATTCTGTCAGAATGTCATCACCTGTTTGACTGAAAAACAAACTCAGCCGTGAAACATCAGATTGATTGTTCATGTCACGCTTTTAAATGAGGTTCAATAAAAACCGAATGTTTCTCTGATTGTTTCAGGAGCTGATTCAGATTCAGAGTCAGTGTCTGTGCAGAAACACACAGCTGCCGCTCTGGAGTCAGTGCGCCTGTGTCGCTCTGTTGGGCTGGAGAGAATTCAAGCTCAGCAGATGCACCAGAGTTCCCGACCTCCAGCCGCAGCGCCAACAGCCTCGCACAGCAAAGTAACTTCACCAACAACAATATTTGTAGTTACACTGAACGTCTGAATATGGAACGATATCAGAGAAATCTGTCCAGTAAATGGCAGCTCGTGATACGCGGTGACATTCAGGCATATTAACTGTATGCGTATGAAGAGCTGCGCCGCGCGCCGAGTAACCGGAGCTCCGCTCTCTCTGATCGCAGCTGCGCGACTCCGGCGCGTCCTCGGAGTTCCTGTGCGCCGTGTGCCGTAAAGCGTTTCCCCTGCAGCGCATGTTGACGCGTCACCTGAAGTGTCACAGTCTGATCAAGAGGCATCCGTGCAGGTACTGCGGGAAAGGCTTCAACGACACCTTTGACCTGAAGAGACACATGCGAACACACACAGGTGACCGGCACAATCCACACATACTGTATTCAACACGCAGTTCGCTGCCAGATTGTTACGCTCTCCATGTTTTTGCATAATAGTGAAATGGCCAATGTTAGAAAACAAATCAAGTCTCTCTCGTATTATGTTTGGTCTCTAAAGCCACCCAGTCCATGATCGTGTCTGTGTGCAGGCATCCGTCCGTACCGGTGCGACCTGTGCGAGAAAGCGTTCACGCAGCGCTGCTCGCTGGAGTCGCACCTGCGCAAAATCCACGGCGTGCGGCAGCAGTACGCGTACCGCCAGCGCCGCTCCAAGATCTTCGTGTGTGAGGACTGCGGCTTCACCTCCAGCCGTCCAGACGAGTATTTCCTGCACGTGAGACAGCAGCACCCGAGCAGCCCTGCCCTGCGCCGCTATTACCGCAAGCACATGCTGGAGAGCCCGACACAGCGCAGCATCGCCCCCTTCGTGCTGTACAACACAGCCGGTCTGTACAGGTGAACGCGGGTGCCGCACACAGGTGGAGACTCCTCGTGACGCCAGACCACCTGTGTGTGAAGAGTGACCAGTGTTGTATTATCGTAACCATCGTAACTGATAGAAAGTTTAAAGAGTTATTTTGTACACCAAACAAATAACGCGAGTGATACTTTAAAACCCACCACACCAGAGTGTTGTGTGATGGACAGGCCCATTCCCATGTCTCTGTCATTCTGGTGTGCAGATTCTCCTTCAGCATGAGTCGGTTTCGTTGTCCAGGTGACAATGGTAAGTCTGGTAATTGTAAAGTGACAGCACCCTCTCTACAGGTCACATGGTCTGATGGTCATTGATGTGTGTAAAAACATTACAGGATGGATTTCACACTGTAGTTTAATAGCATTAAAGGTGAACAGTAATAGTGACACTGGACCAATACACCACTAACTAATTTCAGAGCAGTAGTGACTAGAAGAGACATACACTGTAGTACATGTTCTCCATCTTATCATAACTAGGTAAGTTCTAACCAAACGAATAAATAGCAAAGTAAATGTGTGCGTGTAAACAGAAAACTGACATGAATGAAGGTGAAATATCTCACACTGTCAAATAAATAAGCCAACTTATTTAAAGTTGTTCACTCAAACTTAAATCACCTATGAATATCATTTATGAAAACAATTTCACCTTTTTGTACAAATAATTAGCACAAACTCTCAGATAATAAAGTCATGTAGTACTGTTTCATAAACCAGTGAATATGCCTTCATTTCATACACTCAAACTGTGTTAAACATATGCAATGAAATACAATGGTAGCAGTTAGCAAAAAATCTAGTTCTGTCAGACTTTGCGGGAGATTCGCATCGGCTTCAGTCAAGGTTAAAGAGGAACAAAAGGATCTGCAAAGAGGATCTTCCTTTACTGCAGATTCTGCTCTGAATGTCCTTGCTGTGTTTATTAACCAAAAAACTGTAACACAAACGCATCTGATGTCATACAATCCATAGTGATGATAGGAATGCGTGAGAATAAGCACAACATTTCTGTTACTCTTGTGACAAACGTAAGAGGGAACTGTTGTGAGAGGTTTTGAATGTCTGATGTAGTGCTGGTACACAAGAACCGTGTATAGCAGTGTAAAACAGATCAAATCAGATTCTCTTCTTTGACCGAGTCCAGTATGCCGTAAACTCTGGCGTCCACGTTAAAATCAGTTCTGAGTGTCAGGAGAGTTCAGCGCTACAGTGACGTGTCCACAGATGAAGTTCAGTCCCCTCAGCACACACCAACAAATACGACTCACTGCTCACCTGAGGCCTTCGCACCTGTCAGTCACAGATTCAGAAAGTTTGTCAGGTTCTCTTCTGCACTGTTTGATCTTGTGAGTTAAAATCAAGAATAATAATAATAACCAATAGTTTTTTGTTTCCCTTAAATCTAGATTTCTGTTATTTAAAAACCATGAATATGACCATCTGTGTCAAAGCTCCGATTGTTTCTGTCAGACTGAGCTGATTTTGTTGACCTCACTCACCCTGTTGAACAGCAGCAGGTGTCGATGCACAGGTGTCACTAGTGGGTAATGGCAGGCAGGGGGCGTCGCAGAGTTCTGAAAACATTACAGTTCATAAATTTGAGTCTATAATGCAGCGTCACACGTGTTGAATTGACAGCTGTCTGCTCCCTGAGACACAATCTAACACACGTCACATGATTCAATAATAGACATGAAGGTGGTGAGCTGCCCTGACAGGTGTCCTGCTACTGCTTCACAGAGACATGAACAGATCAAGTGTGCTCAGAAACAAGCTTACATCCCGCACATGGTCCGGACACTGGGCGGGAATAGAGCACGGTGGCCGACACACACACAGCTCTGTGATTGGAGGAGAAACAGGCATTAGAACAGCCCTATTCAACACACACACACAAAAAAAAAACATACAGTGACCTCCAAACAGCTGACTGTGAGCTGTAGGGTGAGCTGCAGAGCATGCACAGACATCATGCATGGCTGCAGGAAAACGCATGCAAAGAAACAAGAGACTGATTTAGTGGAGACAGAGAAAGACTCTTGTGGTTGCGTGTAAGGGTTAGGTTTTTAATAAGGGTTAGGCTTTGGGGTTGCATAGGACTGTCGGAAAGTGTGTGTGTGTGTGTGTGTGTGTCGTGGAGCACTCATAAACCGCATCTGTCTCTTCACTAGTAAACACAGTTTTACATGTCCACTGATACACTCATGAAATTCTTTCAAAACTTGCAACTTTATATTGTAAATGTCAGACTGCAAACTGTTGGCTATTATGGCAAAATGTTAAATGTTCCTTTAATTTTTTCCAAAGCTGCTTACAAATAATGTAAACATAACCTGCACACGGTAAACTTCATACTGTAAAAAACAGTTTACTGTAAATCACCAACCGTTCTTCACATCTGTTGTTCTTCTTGTCAGGTTAATCCAGCATCTTGCTTTGAGCATGTCAGTGTTATGTAACACGAGTTAAAGATCACAACATCATCTCTCACCTCTGTCCTTGGTGACAGTCATTCTGTAAATCTCGTCTCGTAATGCAATCATCTCCAGCTCCAACTCTCTGTTCCTCTGTTCAGCTGTGTGCAGCCGTCTGAAGAAATCACAGCACATCACTGACTGATAAACACCGATTAACAAATAATATCATCATTCATATAATAATAACTGAAGTGGCACAATCACAACCAATCACAACATGCAGTTACTTTTCTCGTCATGACGAATGGATAAAACTCATGACTGACAGAAGATTATCTGTGATCATGTGCCCGTCAGTGTTTATATTAGTTACTCTAATAATTTGCTCGCTGCTCTCTGAAATATTTCCATATGAAGTCTTTGGCTGAGGATGATCAGCAGGGTTGAGTTGTTTTAGTGATGCAGGAACAGGTGTCAGTGTGTCAGCAGCAACAAAGCTGAGACAGGTAGAGCAGGTGAGATGATCAGACAGAAGACAACAAAACAAAGCAAGTCTAAACAAAGAGCATGGTGGTGACATCACTGACGGGGCATGTTGTCTTTAGGAACACTTAACACTGATCTGATCATCAGTCCTCTGATCACCAGGGCTGAGCTTTGACCACAGCACCCCAGTACAACACAGAAGACAGCTGCCTGTGCTAAAGTTGTACTATAGAGTTGTTGTACTATAGAGTTGCTGTTATACTATAGAGTTGTACTATAGCTCTCAGACAGATGTACGGACACTGTACAGCAGTTGATGTGGCTAAATGAGGTATGACAGAAGAGCAGCTAGACCTGGAACAGGCCAGAGCAGCCGAGAGGGGAAAGGAAGGTCCACACTGTTGGATGTACCTCTGCAGCTCAGTCTGCGTCACGTTCTCCTCCGCCTCTAAGGTGCTGATGGGTTCTGAAGGAAGATCTGGAATGGATGGCAGCTCTGCAGTGATTGGTTCTTTAAACTGCCACACCTGATTCTGCCACATATTCTCAGAGATTAGCTAATCCAGAATCACTGATTACACTGACCGAGGCATCAGAATCCAGATTGTAATTTGTATCACTAATGTGCATCAAGAACACAACATGCAAAAGAAGTCATACCAGTTTCTCTTGCAGATACAGAAGGTCTCGGGTCTGCGGTCTGTCGATCTGCATCATAATGTCACCACTGCGGTCCAGAGCTCCTGTCTCTCTATGAGGCAGAGCGATTTACAGTTAAAAAATGAAACAGAGCTCTGGGTCTTCACAAAAACTCCTGATGAGGCTGATCTGGATCTGACCTGGTGGCTGTGTAGGAGTAACCGACAAACGCCAGATGGACTCCGACAGGAGCCTGATCCATGACATCACACAGGCTCTCCTAAAGCCATTTCCACAAACATTGTTATTAAATAAAATGTACAATATAACCCCACTTTTGTGACTAACTGCTTAATTAGTTAGACTGGGTTTGATCTGGTACCATTTCACTGAGACAGTCATCCAGAACATCAAAGTTGGAGGTGTCTGTGGAGTTGGAGACTTCTGGACGGTAAGGAGCAGGAAGAAGGTGGAGTTTACTCCAGTCCACACCCTTGAAGAACGGATGTTTTCTGAAGTCTGCAGAACCCTGCCGGCCCAACCGTTCACTCCTATCACAGATCAGACTGGCGATCAGTGAGCACGCCTCAGACGACAGCCCAGAACTCATGGCAGGAAACTCAAAATAATCCTGTTCCGGCAGAAAAACACATCAGTACTGCAGAGACATCATGTTCATTTTTATATATAATCACAAGATTTCATGCCCACTGTTTCTCTGCTTCTAATTTAATGATTCATAATACAAATTGTAGGAAAGTCAGGCTTTTGTGCTGAAATAAAAGGATTTATTTAAGTCATTATTCAGTTTTGATAACCAT
Organism: Yasuhikotakia modesta; assembly: GCA_036877545.1. Taxonomy (NCBI): domain Eukaryota; kingdom Metazoa; phylum Chordata; class Actinopteri; order Cypriniformes; family Botiidae; genus Yasuhikotakia; species Yasuhikotakia modesta. The sequence continues at coordinate 5,969 of JBAJNP010013373.1, read as the reverse complement.
TCTGTGGAAGTGAATTAATCTCTCTGAAAACAGATGTTTGCATGTTTTTTTTTAAATGTATTCTTCTTCCCATTAGTGTGTCATCATGACTTGACAAGCCACATTTCTGAACACAATATAAATGTAGGTGTGGCTACGTATGAAGCTCTTTGTTCTCGAAGGAGGAAGTTCTGAATGTTTCTGTAAATGTTGATCCTACCATTTACAATCAACTCTGTTCTCAGGTAATGGTTATTTCTAATGATATTTCGTGGATTATTGATGAAACAGGAACCTGCTGCTTCTAGCAACATCCCCAAACAAGCCTCTGGGTTTTATTACCTTGAAGTGGATTATTTTGGCATAGGTCTCAGAAATGGTCTCGGCGTAGAAGGGTGTCGTTCCGAGAAGCATCTCGTATGCGCACACACCTAAAGCCCACCAATCACACTCCACCCCGTATGCCCCCCCCCCCTCCACCGCTTGCAGAATCTCAGGAGAGAGATAATCTGGAGTTCCAACAGCTAGTGAGGAATGAATCTGTACAAAAAACATTAGACACATATGCATCATTTGCAAAGACCCTTCGATTGTCTTTAGAAATCCAATCAATGAAACAAAATGCAAGAAAATTCATGACTCATGAATATGACAGTTTATGATAAAACACTTGTTTAAACATTTTTTAACCACATTAAAGCACCTTCCGTGCTGTATTTCAGTACATTGTGTGAAAACCTCATTTTGACCTCACCAGTCCATCATCAGCCAGGTGAAGACATGAGCCAAAATCACCCAATCGCACGTGACCATCTGCAGCCAACAGGATATTGTCAGGTTTAATGTCTCTGCAAAAAGAACAAGTTCAAGTTTATTTATAAAGCACTTTTCACAATGGCACATTGCTACAAATGACAGTAAACACATGTGAAAACATATAAAATGTGAAATATTATATGCAGGTAACCTGCATATATGTATCACCTAAACCACATTACAGCAGTATACGAGTATCACATGTATATGAGTATTAAAGCAGTATATGAGTATCACATGTATATGAGTATTACAGCAGTATATGACTATCACATGTATATGAGCATTACAGCAGTATATGAGCATGTCATTGGGGTTACCTGTGCACATAACCCAGTCTGTGGACGGAGTCAATGGCCATCACCATCTCAGCCAGGTAAAACTGAGCCATGTCCTCCGGGATCCGATCATCAAACTTACTGAGTAACGTCAACAGATCTCCACCAACATAATAATCCATGGCCAGATACTTCAGCGCATCCGCAACGACAACAAATAATGAGAGAGATAAAATATATATAATAATACAAATAAATACAGAAATAGTATTAATATAATAAAAGGTTTGTGTCAGAATTTAAGCGATGATCAATGGCCTGCCTGTCTCTGACCGTTCCTGTAACTTTTATAGAAACACTCCTTACTGTGCGCTTGTGAGAGGAGCCTCTCACGCAGCATCATATTGTGACAGATTCAGGAAAGAATCAGTTGTAAGGTTCTAAGAGGAACTTTTGAGAGTTACAGCATATTTTTACAGTACTGCCAACTCTTTTATCTTTAAAGAATTTAAAAAACATTCAAAATTCTTTAAAGAATTTTGGATTCCTAAAGCAGGATTCCTCCTGCATGGGGTTGTCAGAAGAACATGGAACTAACACATACCAGGTAATTGTCATCTTGGAAGGAGTAATGCAGTTCTGTGATCCATCTGCGATCTCCTCTGAGCAGAACCTCCCTCTCCTCTTGATAACATGCAGTCTGAACACACAGCAGCAAAAGATCACATTGTCACAGCATGATCTGTCTCTGTCGAAATTGAGGAGTTTTTACCTGTCCACGTTTTAGCATGTCCCACTTGTTCATTATTTTCAGTGCGTACACCTGCTGTGTGCTCTGCATTCTGGCCAGTGCGACCTGTGGACTCACAATACTGAAGAGTTTAGGTCTGTACTGAAGAATAAAGTCACGTCACCCTGAGAACTAACTCACCTCACTGAACGTTCCTCTGCCAATCACCTTCAAGATCTCAAAGTCATCCCTGCTCAGCCGAGTCTTCTTCACTTGCCTTACCAGAGGTTCAGCTGTGATTGGAAAGAGAGGCGATAACATGAACCGTGATTGGATGTGAGAGGAGAGTATATGATCTGTGATTGGATGTGAGAGGAGAGTATATGATCTGTGATTGGATGTGAGAGGCATTTCCTGCAGTACCAATGCCATGGGTTTGATTTCCAGAATAAACATATACAGGTGAAATATTTACGTGATGCTTTCACGGACTGTATTGACTTAAAAGACCTGCTGGCTTTATTATCCGCACTTTAGGAAATGATATTAATATATGTGTAAAAATATACAAGGATTTAAAAGACAGCTTTCAGCTTCAAACCTAATCAAACCTAAACCTAATCACCTAAAGTTGTTAATACAGATCCGAACTAATAACTATTACACAGACCGGGATGTAGTGGAGCATGAGAGCAATGGTAGATGTGTTTGGAGGACCAGCGGTAGTTCTAACTGCTGGAGTGATTGTTCTGGACAAAGCTGGCTGACAATAATAACACTTACTAACAAACTGAGAAACACAAAAGTTCTTCTCTTCATGAGAGCAGCAGAGATGGTCCACTGCCCTTTAAGAGCGAGCCGTTCAGAAATAGAACTCACAAATCTAAGAATAGCACACAAATGTTACAGCCATTTCTAAGGGAATTTTTCCATCTGTCCTGGATTTCAGCAGCTCTCATCAGGGCAGGAATGTGAGTGAGATCACAACAGCAGTGTAAAGATTTTTTGTAAAGTGTTCTCCACACGTTTTAGCGTGCCAACAGGAACTGAAGAACTTCACTTCTGTCTTTAGCTGTGAACGTTGCGACCCATTAGCACGGTCCACAGCCGGTGCAGTTTCTCAATAAAAACTCCTCAGTTCTCAGAGATTCATTTCAGTTTGCCTTACAACCAACAAAAGTACCATTTATTCTAAAACACTTTCAGAGAGTAATGTGCTAAAATCCATATGACACTATTTGAAACAGCAAAGCCCCCCCAAAAAGACTGTATGGTCAAAACGGTTTCAAACTCATCATCCAATCAGAATAATACAAGGATCAGCAGTTGTAGGGTTATAAAGTTATAGGAGTTATGGTCAGTGGCATCATGTTGTGCTGTGTTCAATGCTGCTTGTTGAGATTAAAACGTGTTAATACACGATTAAAAATCATGTTCAGGATAAATAGAGGCCGATTCAGTCGCCTGCTTTTGTCATTCAAATACAAAGCAGCAATTTATAATGAAGCACTGAGAGAGCAAGAGAGAGAGATATAGATAGAGTTTGTTCCCATGTTTGTGGATTCTCTCTCTCTCTCTCTCTCTCTCTCTCAGTCCATGTAGGGTGTGGCCAGAGAGTGTCAGCCACTGCCCCTGCTGTGTGTGTTTCTGTTGTGTGATGACAGCCCTGAACACTGACACCACACACACACACACACACAAACGTTTATTCTAGTGCTGCTCCACTCTGATCTGTGATCTGTCAAGCGTAAAGCAAATGTAATTCACATGCCCTAGTTTAATGGTACCTTTATGGTTCTTAATTACAATTTGACAGCTGTCAACCATTTCTATTTCCTGCAGGAATACAACTTAAACATTAAACATAAACAATGTTAACCATTCCCCCAAACTCTTTTAGTGCTCTACAAGTACATCACAGTTTGGTGACAGCATGAGGTTCAGTACATAATGACAGAAATAGTCCCTTAAGTCAATACCAAGTTGCTCCAGATATTATGAACACAAGAGACTGTTGACCTCATCAACACTGAAAATTACACAACCTCTAACGTTCCCCACTGACACACCACACACACCATACACCACACACACACACACACACACACACACACACACACACACACACACACACACACACACACACACACACCACACACACCACACACCACACACCACACACACACATAAAAAGATAGGAGGTATAACTACTGACCCCACTGCAGGAAACGGCCCACATATTTTTCTCTGGCCAGAGCAGATAAGCGAAACTCCTGGTAAACACCCACCAGCAGGTCCAACAGCGTCTGCAGGCCGACCGGGCCCAGCACGTGACCCACTGCCGGCTCTTTTAGGATTTGCTCCCTGGGCAGGTTGGCTTGATGGCCCAGGGCATTTGGATGAGCAGAATCATGGCCGCCGGACATGGCAACACACCAAAGAAGATCCGATTCATCTACAACCTTGTTCCATGACTTCCACCACCATGCAATCTTCTGTCTGACCTCTGTATTCTCAAACCCTGAGATGCCAACAGCACAAGCTTCCTGCCTGTCTCTGCGATTCTGCCTGTCTCTCTCTCTTTATTCTTCTGTTTATGTGACTGTGTGTTTCTCCAGCCAGCAGAAGTTACTGCTCAAGCCCTTTTTTGGTGCGTCTCTCTCTCTCTCTCCTGCTGCTCTTTATACATGCTGTTATTGTGTTGTTGAGGTGTGTCTCTCTCATGGGTTTGGATTTGATCAAACTCGCGTCACTCACGATTACTGCAGCAGCAGAACTTTATCATCCTGTTTAAATAAAGTGAGGCACTCACATCTGCTGCTCCATTTATAGTCCAGCGCAAAAGTGAATCCAGAACAAACACATCCGTATTTCAGCACGGCTTCAGGGTAAAGTTGTTCTGCTTTAAGCTATCGGTCCATCTGTGAGGTTCCTACCCGTTCTCCTCCCCTCATGAAACAACATGAGAATCTCTTCCTCTGACCTTCCTCTCTGTGAGGGAGAACACAACAGCACATTCAGCTGACGTTTGTCCTTCTTCTTTTAAATGGAAAGTTTTCCAGTGAAAATTTCTTCATTACAAAAAGATAAATTCACATAGGAAACAAAATAACAAGATTTCACTGTCAACATTTTCTTTCAGTTTACAAGCATCGGGCAGCAACTGTGTGTGTATTTAAGAAAAGAATGCGCGATGACAAAACAGTTGTTACAGTTAGGGTTAGTATATCTTTGTATAGCTTTATAATATCATTATATCATCTGTACCTACCAAATAACTGGGGTGTAGTAGCACGAGTTACGTGTGTGTGCAGCGTGTCCCTCTGGTGGTGTGCGATGGAATTGCAAACATTTAGCCCCAAACCAAAGTGGGAAAGAACCTCAATCACATTTACAGCCAGAAGCACAACAGCAAAATACTACAACCATAATAAAATAAATAATGCTCACTAACTATAGCAATAATTCAGTAGGGTAATGTTTTATAAACGTTACAGAATAAAAACATTTCTTTAACCAAGCAATAACATTAACGCAACCAACACGTTTGTTACTATAGCAACAGTAAAGGCCAGCTGGATCAGAGACTCTGTTACTCTGTTACTAAACCCATCTAATCTATCACAGAAAGCGTATCGATCAGCCAATCGATAATGACAATAACAACTCCAGACAGCAGAATGAACTTCCTGAACTCTCCGTAGTTTAACAGCTAGTTCATCCAACCTTCTGAAAGTTACCCAGAGTTAGTTTATGCTAGTCTGATTTGTAAATAAATACATTTATACATAACTTATAAATAAATACCTCCTCAGCTGTGTCTGGATTCTTCTCAGGAGTCGAGATGTTTCAATAGCTCGCCCAGCCACAGCCACAGGCCAGCTGTGATGAAATGAATGTATAATGTGGGATGTGGTGAAATGAATGTATAATGTGGGATGTGGAGAGATGAATGTATAATGTGGGATGTGGTGAGAGATGAATGTATAACGTGGGCTGTGGTGAGAGATGAATGTATAACGTGGGCTGTGGAGAGAGATGAATGTATAACGTGGGCTGTGGTGAGATGAATGTATAACGTGGGCTGTGGTGAGAGATGAATGTATAACGTGGGCTGTGGTGAGAGATGAATGTATAACGTGGGCTGTGGTGAGAGATGAATGTAT
>JBAJNP010013372.1:0-12212 GCA_036877545.1 Yasuhikotakia modesta | reverse complement strand
CTCTCTCTTTTTCTTTCTCTCTTTCTGTCTCTCTCTCTCTTTCTATCTCTCTCTTTGTATCTATCTCTCTCTCTCTCTCTCTTTCTCTCTCTCTTTTTTTCTCTCTCTCTCTCTCATTGAGAGGACATTGCTGTGAAGATACTCATTAGCCTTTAAATGAAGTTAATATTGGCATATTTTTAAGTTTTTTTTTATTTAAATTTGTTCTCAAACATATGATCATGTTCTCAGATTGCTAAGAACTCAAACTATTATTACTACAATTCTGTCTTTATTCTCGTTAATATGAATATTTTAATGAAACTCTTTATTTTTCTCCAGGCATCAGAAAGATGGTGGACCGCTTGGCGAACAGCGAGGCCAACTCCAAACGCATCGGTGTCGTTGAGGCCTGCTTTGGCACGGCGGGTCAACCGCTGGCCATCCCGGGTCGGGTTCTCATCGGAGAGGGTGTTCTCACCAAGCTGTGCCGCAAGAAGCCCAAAGCCCGGCAGTTCTTCCTGTTCAACGACATCCTGGTGTACGGCAACATCGTGATCCAGAAGAAGAAGTACAACAAGCAGCACATCATTCCTCTGGAGAGCGTCACCATAGATACGGTGGGCGACGAGGGTGACCTGCGCAACGGTTGGCTCATCAAAACGCCCACCAAATCCTTCGCCGTCTACGCCGCCACGGCAACCGAGAAGTCGGAGTGGATGAGCCACATTGGCAAGTGCGTCTCGGACCTGCTGGAAAAGAGCGGGAAGTCTCCCACGGGGGAACACGCCGCCGTCTGGGTTCCCGACTCAGAGGCCACCGTGTGCATGCGCTGCCTGAAGGTGAAGTTCACCCCCGTTAACAGACGCCACCACTGCAGGAAATGCGGCTTCGTCGTGTGTGGCCCGTGTTCCGAGAAGAAGTTCCTGCTGCCCAGTCAGTCATCCAAACCGGTCCGCGTGTGCGAGTTCTGTTACAAACAGCTGTCCACCGGTGCCACCCTGCCTCCGCGCTCGGACTCCTACAGTCGAACGCGCTCCGAGTTCTCAAGCAATAATCTCTCTGATGATGATGATGATGAAGACAGCAGTGACTGAGGGACACTGTTATTTAGTCTCAATGTTCCTTCAGGGTTTGAAATGGCACAGGTTTCATCTTTTGAAAGTTGCATCTGTCTGAAAGACCGCTGCAGGTGCAGCAGCAGTTTGACGGGAACTGTTTTAGGTTCCTACATACTTCTGAACACTACTCACTACCCTCAAGCAGTGCTCTACTCCGTCTTCATGATGTCTCACTCTTTCTGGTCTTTTGTACCTCTTTAATGTAGATGCATTTCCATTATTTCTGTTCTCTCTTGGTCTTTTTTGTTCTGTTTTTTCTACCAGTAAAGTTTCTGCTGTTGTGAGAATGTGGGTTCACTTCCAGTCGCTGCAGAAACTCTCAGGTGAATCCATGCGGATTTACAACAGATACACATGCTGCATTTAACGCACCCTAGATTTGCAACAGGTTCAGTTGTTTTAACGATTTAACTAACTAACTAACTAACTAAGCACTTACAAACTATGACAGTGTGTTTCTGAGAAGATCTCAGTCGACTGTTTCTGGTATTTGTCAGAAGTCGGTTTGTTGCTGAATATATTGAAGGTCTATGGTGAAGTTTTTCACACAAGTGTGTCGCCTCGGTGCCTTCTGCATTATTTATTCTCAGGAAATACATGCAAGTAAAGAAATAAAGAAATTATCCAGGCTACAGTTCATTGACTTTTCACACTTTTGAGACACTTTTAAACTCATTTAAAGGTATTTTCCCTGTTTAAAGCCCCACCGGTGGAATTGATCCATTTTATTTCACTGTTTTTCATATGACCCCTGTTGTGTTCTGAGATTGTCACACAGGCTCTCGTTGCGTCTTGCATTTGTGCTTTTTGCATTCTTAACTAGTCTCATACTAGTCACACATGCAGGCTAGCATGCAGCTCGCAGGAACTGGAAAATGCGTGTCACTTTAGCCCTGTCTGTTTTCAGACCGTCTCATTGGAGTCTTTGTTAGCGCGGTCACATGACAGTCAAGGTTCGAATGGGAATTGAAAGCATTAAACGAGAAGCGACTGACACAGTGTTCTGTTGTTTTACTGCACTAACTTCTTTCCAAAGCATCGTATTATTAACTTTATCTGAAGACTGTTTAGAGACATACCCAAGTTTACTCCTGCCAGGTTTACAGTTGTTATTCATGAAAGCTGGTGAGTTGAACCAGCTAAACTGCTAGAGAAGCTGAGGTCTCAGTACTGAATACTTGATTACCTGTGAAGATGTCAGATTAACAAACTAACATGAAAATAAGGGATATTTAATACATTTGTGACGGTGATCCTTTAATGACAGATTAAACTTGTTTTCTTCTGATCATGTGAGACTTCTGTAAGATTTAGAAATGATTTATGATCACCTTTTTTAATTAAAACAGTAAATGCAGGTTAGTTATGGAACAGTTAATCGTATTAATCTTTCCAAATGTAACCTGACAATTTTCTGAGTTCATGTTTTAATGACACTTCTGTTGTAATATTCTGAAACGATTCTTTAATTTGGCATATGTTGTAAACGTTGTACAGTTTTATGTTCCTGTCGTTGTATTTGGCCCAGGAGCCGTTTTCTCATCATGTTTGCTTGTGGTTTGTGCGTTTCCTGAACAATTCTGGATTAGAAACCAGCACTTTACTCTCTCTGCAAACCACAAGTGAGGGGCGGGGCCTGGGTGGGCGGGGCATACGTAGGATGTGGGCGGGAAATACTACATGTCTTCACAGAGTCTGGCTGCAGTGGGTTTATAAGCAAAACTGAATTTGCAGTTACTTTCTGTTTGATTTTTAAGATCTTTGAGGTTTCGTATTATGAATGACAAATTCTGTTTTGGATTTATTTGGAGATGTATATATTTTCTTGTCAATGTTGCTTTTTTAATTCTCATGCAATGCTTTGAAAGGGCTAAGAACTGAATGTAATCCATGTTGTTAGATACTAATTTTGAGAAAATATATGCGTTGCTTAAACTCTTGTCTTGTCTTCTGTAATTCCTCAAACACCAGGAGTGTTTAGGTGTTTAGTTCTGCTAACTAGATCTATAATGGTAAAGACATTGAAGTCTTGATTCAGAAACTTAGTGATGTTATGCTAACATTATACTGTAACACTGTTACACACATCCATTCAGCTTTTGGTTGAGCAGTAAAATAGTCACATTACATCATCAGCTGTGACATCATTGCCAGTATTCTTTGGTCACATGTTAAATATTTGACTGGAGGGTTTTTAATTACCTTCAGCAGGATCCATCATCATCAGCTGTGGACTAGACCATCAGACCACTAAACAGTTTGGCTGTCTATCAAAAGAAACACTGATAATTGAATCATATCTGATCCATGGTGTAGATTGTTCTATTTCCTTGTTTAATCTTATTGTTTATAATCATTATTTTCAATCCTGTGCTGCTGTAAAAGATTGTAAATACTGTTTGCCAGAAACCCAGCCTGTCCCAGAATTCTGCAGAACATGATGGTGCAGTTGATTCATGGGCTCAAGCCCTGCGAGGAACGAGGGGTCCTGCACCGGCACGTAAAGACCCCAACATCCTTACCGGACGGACACTGATGAGGTCAAGCTGCTGGACTCGGATGTGGGGATTGATGGACGACTCGTTCTACAGAACGTCTGCGGTTTGTGTCACAGGGTTTTCACTGACAGCTCAGTGTTAGCTGATGAATGAATGAATGCATCATTTAATGCCTGTGTTTTGTTCTCACAGGCACTTCGCTCTGAGGGGTTTCAACACAGGTGAGACCGGCTACCGTTTGGTCTGTGGGTTTGATGCTGTATGAGATGCTGTGCAGACGCAGGCGTGACATCATCAGATTTAAACTGTCTGTACCTGGGTGTCTTTCTAAAGACAAGAGACAAACAAACATGTCTATTATCACGCCTGTTATTATCAGTCAGATGTTTTTAGTAAACTGATGTATTTGTGCTTTATCTAAATGTTGACAATAGACACTGTAAAGGTCATATTTCACATTGTATTGTTAGACCAGCTGTAGGTGTTCAGAAGTTAATTGTTTATTTAGAGTCACCAGGCGTCACATAAACTCAACAAAGAGCAAAACTGAATGAAGACCGTTTATAACACTGTTTATATCCTGCCTGCATCAAACCCTCTGTCATCAAGAATCATCTTTTGTCTCATGAAACATTTTATTTTTCTGCTTTTCATCTTTTTATTTAACTAATAAACATGTATAAAAACTGTTACCATGTTTCCAGTTTTTTAAAGAAATGCTCTTCATCACATTAAACCTGGTCGTTTGTGTGTTAATGTGGAGCAGATGTTTCCAACCAGCATTTATCTCTGATGAATCTCACCTGAGACCAATAGTTAAGATGTTTGGTGAGTTCAGAGGAGGATCTCACAGGTCTTCTGTTTAAACTTTGTGACCCTTATTCTCTCCTGTTTGATCTGTCATGTTATTCATAAGGGTGTGAATATAATAATCATGCAGTGGATGAGGATCATAATATAAATAAATAACATCAGCAATCCTGCCCCCTTCTGATCTAAAGCTGTAACTCAAGTTTCAGGCAAACAAGTTACTAACCAAACCTACTAAGTTCTTTATTAATTTCTCGTTCGCTTTAACAAAATCCTTAATAAAAAAAACCTTAATAAAACAACTCGGTTTTATGTTATTATGCGTTTAAAAGGCAAAACGTCTCGTTGTCGGCAGGATTCGAACCTGCGCGGGGAGACCCCAATGGATTTCTAGTCCATCGCCTTAACCACTCGGCCACGACAACCCGAGAACAGGCGGCTGCTGGCGACCAATAGTAGCGAAGAAATGAATGCAGTCATTTATAAAGTTGTGCGATGAAGCTCAAAACGTTAATAAACATTATATTAATATATAAACGTTAATAAACATAAACATTAATGACGATAAATGAGTTCAGGTTTTAAAACACGTGTGTGAACGTGTCGCAGGTTTATGACAACAATGACGTCATGCTGTTTCCAAACCAGTTCAGACTCAATACAACAGATAAAGAAACTTCACAACACTGAAAATGTAACTTATTTTATTGCAGTAAAAACACATTTGAAGGGAACCTCGTTCATCTCTGAGGTTGTGCCTCGTTCATCTCTGAGGTTGTGCCTCGTTCATCTCTGAGGTTGTGAGGCTGCAGGTTTGCAGAATTTACTCTGCAGAAACACTCGAGGAACACACAGACCCTCCTTCTTATTCACCGTTTCTCTCAGCACATATTCATTCACCACAGTCTCAAATCCTGCCTGTTCAAACAAACGGCCCAGGAACTCTGTGAGAACACAGAGAGTTAAAGCGTTAAAACAGCACCAGTCAGTAATACAGACAAATACAGAAATAACACAGACCTCTAGAGAAGAAAAAGGAGCGAGTCCCATCCTGTCTTACATAGAAATTCTCCCCCAGTTTGTTCCCTGATTTAAACCTGAGCATGGCGTGATCATGCAGCCCGTAGTCTCTGAACAGAACGACACCTCCTGGCTTTAAAACCTGTGAGATCAGACATCAGACTTAACATTCACTGGATATTCATCCTGGCAGCTAAAAGAAAACATGTAAAACTTAAAGGAATATGATTATGATAAGAACATTTATCTACAGAGTTACAGAGTTAATGAAATACAGTGATTTATATATACAGATGAGTGCAGGAGTCCTGCAACATACAGTAAAGTCACCATATTTACATTATGTGCACATTATAAACAGCAGCAATGCAAACACAAATGGTTATAAGTGCAAGACCTTAAAAATATTCTCCAGAGCTTTCTGCATCTTATCTGGGTGAATTGCAGACAGCACAAATATGAGCGTGGCCACATCCACAGTCTCTGTCTGTATGAGCGGCTGCAGGTCGTCTCTGGTCAGGTCACACTGAAAAGCGACACACCGGTCCGGGCAGTACAAGGGGTTTTGCTGCAACAACAAGCATAATTACAACCAGAACTTAAAAGCTGGTTTAAACGTGTAACTGAAGGGCTTTACCTTCACAAACTCCACAGCCCGTGGAGAGAAATCACAGGCATATATGAAGATATTGAGATCTTCTTCCAAAAGTGGGAAAATGCAGTTTCCAACTCCACAGCCAGCCTCCAGCAACACCAACCTCTGCCCGTCAGACTGCAAGCATCACAAATGATGATGAAGATGATGCAGACCATATGTTCTGCGCTGAAACAGAAGAGGGTCTCTAACCTTTCTGCAGTTTCTCAGCTCATCAAACTCTCGGGTGGTCCAGTGTCGGTCTCTGAAGAAGTTCGTCGTGTTTCTTTTATAAAATAAGTCCCAGTTTTTCTGAGCGTCTGTTTCGAGTTTCTTCTGTTTGAAGTCTGACACTAAAACTCTGTCGCTGCGGAGTTTCTCCATCTCGTCTGACGTCAATGATCTTCCTCTCACTGTACTGGACTGACCGGGGAAACCAGAGTCCAGCTTCTCCGTCTCTGACATCTTCCTGAAACTAAGACCACTAGTTAAAATCGAGCGACCATTAAAGTAAAGATTAAAACACGTTTAAGTAACAAATTAAAAACAGACAGTGAAACGATGGACTGTGTTCACGTTTAAATGTCGGTGTTGTTCGTGGGTTTGTCATTGCGCTCATGGTAACAGACACCGCCGCCTGCTGGACTGAAGGCTGAATAACAGACTCGTGGACATTCATGCACAAATCTATAAGGAATTATGTTTTAATGAGTGGCTGGTCTCTCTATAAACTCTTTCCACATTATGTTGACAATATTTAAAAGCAGCTCATCTGGACATGTGTTCAGTCATGCCTTACAATAACAATATCACATATAGCTTTAGAATAAAGGGTGGTGGGCGCGTGACAATAGTGTGTTAATTGTACACTTAAGAAGCTTTTCATGTTTGGGTAAAATGTGATCTTTGCTCCTGACAGGTTTTGTGACACGGCAGTAAGTTAAACAGATTTTAACATTTATTTCAAATTGAATCATTACAATTTAATGACAGGAGGTGCAGAGATTGAATGCAGAGTTCACACAGGATCTAAAGAACGGAGTGTCACATGCTTTAGATTTCCAGGCTCGACACGATCCATCATCTACAGTTTACATCACATTTAAAAAAAATCAAGAGTTGCATCTTTAATTAATTATGTCTGCAGACATCAGGAGGGTTTAGGATGAAGTTGCAGTCAAAGCTGTTGTGATGGGAAGCTGCATGTTATCCACGAACGCTCTTCAGAAGTTTCTGCAACAAAGAAAGGAAAAATATTATAACAATATAAAAGCAACATAATGGTTGTTAAGCAGTATGGTTGCCGTGGACACCTTGGCAACAGCTCTGACATGGTGAACTTTGATGGTTGCCGATTTCTCCTCAAAAGCTTTGACTCTGGACTCCTCTGCCAGACGATGAAGGACAACCAGAAGATTCAGCTGGGCCTTCAGTCACAACACAAACGTTACATAAACATCACACCAGCAACAATCAAACAACGTTTTTCCTGACACACAGAAATGAAGGCTCACACCTCAGATATGCTGTATAGACAGAGTGGGGAAAAAGCAATGAAAGGTTTATTCTAACGACACAACGCGACAAGATGTTAAGACACGGACCATAACGGATACCTAAAACACAATATATATATATATATAATTGTACACAAACACTGCTGACCGTGTTCGCTGTTAAACCCAGCGTGTGTTTACTGTATATGAGGCGCGTGTTAGTGTTTATTAACTCACCATTAAATCCACGTTTTTTCCTATCCGTATATCTGAATTCTTCCTTATATGAGACTTTAAAGTTGATCTCGGTGCTTTCTTGGACATTTCCGATAACAAAACTGATCAGATTTAACGATTAGCAAAACTAGCAGCTGTTCTCTTCATACGTGGTTCAAACACCGCGCCTATCTTTACTGGCGCGTAGTGATGACGTGTCAGCAGCGCATTGGTTAGTTTTGCCAGTACGCGTTTAAGTATGTTTACGTTTATTAGTAGAATAAAAAGTTTGTGGCATTTTTTTTGATAATTCTTGAATTATAACATAAATTCTGTTTAGTATTCATGAGACTGAAATGTTTAAGCACATAAGCGTTTGCTATACGGTAATACTAAACATTTAGTATATACTGTATACAGTCCACTTAAGTTAAATATTGTTATTGGCTCACATGGATAATTAGTGACAATCCTTTATAAATATTTTATTGGATAAACACACATTCATGCAGAAATATATTCTATATAACACCTTCTGATGTCTTCCAGTACTTCCAGTACTAGCCATAGTAAAATACCACATTTATTTAGCGATGTTTGTTAAGGTAAACGGTGAATTAATCTTTATTCTGTCTAGGTATTCTCCTAAAATGGAAGAGATTTAGTGTCATCTTTTAAAACGGCTTAATCTTATTTACATGATCATTAACTTCTTAAGGGGCTAAAATCCTACTAGTTATTGGCTCATCGTCTCGTGACGTCACACGATCCTCTGCTTTCATTGGTTAATCTTTACGTCAATCACCGTCACAAGCGTTCAGCCCGCCGCAGTTACTGCGTTCATTACATCTCAACAAACGGGACGGTGAGACTTTATTATTTTTATTAAAACACACATTATTACAGCTTTAATTTAACGCAATGCGTCTGTGATGTCAGCTCATCATTTATAAAGTTGTTTGTTAATTTTTTATACTATAGAAAGCAATAGACCACATGGTATTAACGTTTATATAGATGTTTATCATAACCTTACACTGTTGTTTTAATTACGATAACTTACATTAGTTTAATACTGACACAAAGGTTTAATGTTAGAATTAAACAGACAGTTATTTCCAGTGTAATTGAATTCTTCACTGTAAAGTAAGTCGAATAAAGTCAGCAAACAGGACACAGATGCAGCTGAAATGTAAGAAAGAAATAAAGTTCATAACATATTATTGTTTTCATGTCAGTCTCTTAAGGTTTAAGTTACTGATGTATAAACAGGTGAGCCGAGCGGCACCATGGAGACGGGAGGCGCACCTGAGGCGCGCGGTAATGACGGGGCGGAGACCCGCGGGGTGTCGGTCAAGGGTCTAACCGAGAACTGGCAGAGATGGTCCAACGACCAGCGCGAGCATCAGAAGCACAACCCGTTCAGCCACGGCAGGCTGGTGCCCCCTCGGATCCAGCGAGGGCAGGAGGGTTACGGGAGGCCCTCGGAGGGCTCCAGAACCGCGCAGAGAGGCCGGGACGCGCAGTCGCTCATCGGCAGGGAAGTTCTCCAGCTCTGCCAGGTGATCAGAGACATCGGGCTGCGCGGGGAGGACGGGCGGCCCGTCGTTCAGTTCGGGTCGCTTTTTGAACGCTACGTTACCATATCGAATAAACTGGTGGGCATCCTGCTGCGTGCGCGCAGGCGGGGGCTGGTGCACTTTGAAGGCGAGATGTTATGGCAGGGCAGAGATGATGCGGTGATGATCACATTGTTACAGTGATGATGTGCAGCAGTACTGAACACCACGTGCCTGCCTCCAGCTGCTCTTATCTTGCATTATAAACAGGGTTGGAAAGCTAGTAAGTGATTAAATAAGTTACTGTACAGAATGCATAGGTGACATGGGTGGGCATGTTCGCTTTCCTGCATGCGTTTAAGGGGGTTTCTAAAATAACATCGCAACGTCGTGTTTCTCGGGCCCTAGTCACATTATATCGCCCTTGATTTAGCACAAATATTGCACCATTGTATCCTGTTTACTTGTAATGAATTACTTTCAATACTGTATGATATACTTGCACAGAATTTACAAGTACAGTCCAACAAACATAAACACAGCCTACATATCTAATTTCAACAATCTATTAAAAATAAAAGTAGGGATTGTTTATTTCATATGTTTCATGCTTATATTATGTCATTTATATTTAGGAAGTCTTGAGCTGCACTGTGTCTTAAAAACCATGTTTTTGTGAAAGTGGATGTAGCTTCAGTTGTTCTCTATAAAAGATGTCATGTCATTATAATTCACCAGTTCTGTCCTCAAAACAATTTACTAGTAATTCTGTAGCTGCAGATTTGATTTGCTGCCTGGCAGACAATGATAATATAACAAACACTGAATGTTGTGTAGCGTTAATGAGTATTACAGCCCTGAGGCTATTATCACATTTATCACAGCTCTGGGCATTACAGACACAACTGTTACTGAGTTTCTCAAACTGTTCAGTCTTTGGAGTAACTGTTCACCTGTAAAATAAAGAACAAACAAACTCACAGGAAAGTTAAACTGTGTAAAATATAAAACATTTATCTTCAAAGAATTAAAATGTAAAAGTTCACGTGAAACTGAACTGAAGTTTAATTTAAACAGTTTGTTTGTTTCAGTTATCCGAGCTAAAGGTCTCATTCATCAAACATAATAAAGGTCAATATCTTGCTAGACACATTTTGCTAATGTGTCAATGACCTGAAGCAACGACTGGTGATTGTGTGTGTACACAAGCAGCAGATTGGGTTGTATTGTTGATCTATTGTTCACTGGAAACAAGGAGTTTACTGGAGTGACTGGTGGGTGTTAGAAGATGAAGAGACGCGTGTGACGTGTGGAAACACTCTATATCTGATATCATAACTGATGGTTTGCTGAGTGTTAACCTAATACTGCAGTGTCACTTAACAAACTGTGTTTGTTAGTAGATTGTCCACTAACATCAGCACTAAAGAGTTTGAAACATCACAGAATTAAAGACTGAGATTTTAACGGGTTAAAAGTCACTAATAAAGAGAGGCAGAGAGGATAAGTGAGTGACAACACTGCTAAACTGTTCTGTTTAGTGGGTCAGTCAAGCAATTAAACCTGAGTACTGCAATATGTCAGGATGCCACATTTACTGCTATAATGTATGCAAATGATCTCATTAAAATGCATGTTCATGTTTAGTCTGTAAATTAGGAGCTCATTTACACTCCAAACAATCCAGAGATTCATTATTACAAATTACAAAAATAATAATGACTCGAGACATCAAATTTACTCTCCGCGAACACCTTCCCCATCTATATTTATAACTGTGGGAATAATTTACATGACAATCAGTAATTTGCAGCCACTGTACTGTAGGCTGTCAGCTGGCCAAAGCTGTTATATTATTTCTTGTTTTGCAGCTCCATGTATGATAAATAAAGAGCAGAAACATGACTGTATGCATCGTAACAATGCAAAGGGTTGAGAAAAACAGCTAATGGTGTGAAGACACAAATGTGGGACACAAATGATGATCGTGATGTGAATAATAAACACAAACGCTGTAGAAACGAGCAGAAAATACCCAGTTAAGCACCGACGACAACAACAGATCTGATGTGTCTTTAAATGATTCATGACCAAAAAAATCAACTTCAGCTTGAAGAAAACCTGTGTTTTGTCCTGAAGAGGCAGCAGAATTATTCACAAGACCAAAACTCTGTAAACAGATTCTGTGGAATAAAATGGAGAAAGTTGGGAGGGTGACTGTTAACACAAACTTTGAGTTACAGAAACACTGCATTCAGTCTCACACGTACCTGAAATGTGCTTTAAAGTGTCACCAAATCTCAAACTGTGTGTGATGTCTTGAAGAGGTCAGTAAGACATCATTTCACCAGCAGGAGGCAGTATTTTACATCTGAAACAACAGCTGATCATTTTAAACCTTCATCAGCGCGTGTCAGACACACAGCTGGTACAAACCATCAGCAAACAGCCCATAATAAATGTTAATAAATGTTAATAAATGTTAAACGGGTGCAGATGTGTTGACGTGTGTAAAGCTGTGCATTAAATACACATGAACTCTCAGCGTGAGGCGGAAGTGGGCGGAGTCACAGCGGCGGGGGGCGGAGTCAGGTCGGTGTGTTACGGAAACAATTAAGCTCTGATCATGTACAAATATAATCAAATATACTAAAATATACTCATATATACTCATATATACTCATATATACGCATATATACTCATATATACACACTCTGTGTTTATATCTGTGTGTGTATCTGTGTTTATATCTGTGTGTATCTGTGTTTATATCTGTGTTTATATCTGTGTGTATCTGTGTTTATATCTGTGTTTATATCTGTGTGTATCTGTGTTTATATCTGTGTGTATCTGTGTTTATATCTGTGTGTATCTGTGT
>JBAJNP010013370.1:0-12214 GCA_036877545.1 Yasuhikotakia modesta | reverse complement strand
AAAAACAAAACCTCAACCTCAATTTAATGCTGTGCAACACAATTTTTATCTTTTTGTGCTACTGTTAAGAACAAAACTTAATATCTATAAGTTTAATATCTTAAATAGACTGAATGTTCACAGTTTGATTGATTGATTATTATAAATAAATAGGCTTCATTTTCCCCCCAAATCCGAGCTGGGTAGAAATGAGTGACTCATTGTACTCAAAGTACATGTTCATCTCTTCATCTGCATAATAATCACAGTCCCAGAGTTCTGTGAGCCTGCTGTTCTTGTTTTTTGGGGAACAGAACATTAATACATTTCGTTATGCAAAGTAATACACAGTCACTAGAAGGTCTGTGTGCTAAATTTGTATTCTGAATATGAACGCATCAAATTAAAATCTCAAAAACATGCTGAAGTACAGTTTACTTAAATTGAATGCTTATAAATGATATTTTGTTTTCATTGTTTCATCAAGTACTGTATTCAAAACAAAAATCATTTAGGCGTTTAAAATCGGTATCAATCAGTATTGCTAAAATTAGCCAATTGTTGATTATAATTAGATTATAAGAGTCTTATGAAACTTATGAAAAGATGTGTTTATTTGAAATTTTCATTCAAATTTGTGTTAAATAGCAGTATTTAACATCATATAATTTGTTTCATTTAATGACTTGCAATCATCTTAAAATAGATCACATTTACATACATTTTCAGGTAATTGGCTGACAAAATATGCTACCAGAATTAATACACATGAGAAAGTTAGAATTATGCAGGTACTATCTCTCTAGATGCGCATGCCTATACCTATATTAAACACTTCACTGATCGCTCTCAAGTATGTTCAAGCAGTTATTTAGAAGCTTAAAGCACATTTACATGGACCTGAATGAAAGTCCCAGAACCCC
Source organism: Yasuhikotakia modesta (assembly GCA_036877545.1). NCBI lineage: Eukaryota > Metazoa > Chordata > Actinopteri > Cypriniformes > Botiidae > Yasuhikotakia > Yasuhikotakia modesta. The sequence goes on along the minus strand of JBAJNP010013370.1, from coordinate 11,312 downwards.
ATAACCTAAGAGAGGTCTGCACGTTTATCCCAAAGCAACCTCTTTACTTTAAACTCTATTATAGATCAGTAAGCTGTTTAAAATCATGTGTCATTTACTCAACAGTCTCTGTTGTGCATACCCAGTTTTGCTAATTAAGAAAAATATACCCACACGTTTGTTTATCTTGGGAATGTTGTCATTGTTATATAATTAAACATACTGGGAAAATAAATACAGCTATAACAGCAAGCCGTGAATACACAGTTTTTTGACCTCGCAATATTGAGAGATTTGATTTGTAAATATTTTCCTGCCAAACCATTTGCTATGGTACACACATCTGTGAGCTGTTATATTGCATGTAGCCATAACCCATATGAAACCTAAGTTTTGCCATAAGCATAAAGAAATAAAAACACTTACATAAACAAAAATAACATATACTACATACTCTAATCAGGACTGCATTGATAACTGCATTAAAGGCCAGGAAAATACATTTGAATTCTGCTCCCTGCACACAGAGGCTTGACCTTATGGACACTCTACAAGGATCAAAGGAAAAGTGCTTAATAGATGAAGCTCCAATACCTTCATGTCTTGCAGTCTAGTGCATGGCTCTGCCACTGCGACAGCATGAATCCCAAGGCAGAATTTGGGGGAGCAGGTGTGTGCTAATGGCATGCAGAATGGGCTGAAACTTTCAGTAAATGCACTTTTAAGATGAGTCTGATGGTATTCAAATTTATTTAGCACTTCACTTCATTGTTAACTCTTTCTATGACCTCTTTGGCTCCCCTACAAACAGTCTGACAAGCATGTGGTTTCCAGCCACTGGTGTCACCAGATGGAAATTGCAAATGAAATCTTTAAACAGCTTTTTAAAAGGTTTACTCTCTCGCTCCTCTACCATATACATGGGAAATAGATAGTCCCACCCAAACTCAAGCCATTGGTTGAGCTATCAAAACAGCACACATGTTGTTTACGAATACAACTGCTTAGTTATAGTTCTCTTCACATGGTTATTTTGGGAAATGATTCAGTATGAATACACTTTATTTTAAGGTGTCCTGTTACAGTGTATACACTAGAGTACCAAGAAATATAATAAACAACAAACAAATAACACATATTAATAAAACTATAAGATGTAATTAGTGTAATTTAGTGTAATTATGCATATTTTACTGTGATTATGCATGTAACATATAACAAAAATACTATAAAATTAAGGGCTTTTAAAAGTATTTTACTTAAACCAAAATCAAAAATATGTACAACAAACAAGCTGCACAATCAGAGAGTTACAAACACACTGAATTGGAAAAACTAGCAGGGAGGCTAATATGAGATGTTTACTGGACGCTGTAACCATCAGAACAAATGAACTGTGGCTGTAACTGATGAAAAAACACAGATCTCTTGTCAACAAAAACAGTGGGAAAGTGTGTTTTCCTGGGATTTTTTATTTCTAAGTAATAGGCTGCGGTTTCAATCAGGTTCAATGTATTTTTTAAATGTAATTTATAATTCAGGACAATTCTAATAAGCAACTAATAATTAGCAACTAATTTGTTAGCTCATTAGATGATTTGCATAATGTGTAGGTTTTTAAAAGTGATAATCATTTTGTCAATGTTTCATAAAAGTATTTCCGGTTCTTGTGATTTTGTTTTTTTTTTTGTTAATTACTCTATAGATATACACCTGTGGCCTCATTATATCATTAATAGGGACACTCCACCTTTTCAATTCACTTTGCACCAAAACTTTTTGGGGTATTTTTTATTTATATGCTTGCTGCTATTTTGTATTACAATTACTTTCTACTGCTAGGAAATGCATACATGGAAACATTCTCTATGACTCCGCGTATAAGCCAGCTGTGTACTGCGTTTCTTATATTAGTTTATATTGGAAATAGTATGAAGACAATTAGAAATGTAGTTTTACCACTTTAGTTGGTTTACAGAGGTGGTTAATATTGAATACTTCACATTTGCACTCCTGCTTGAGGAAGAACAGTATTATATTGATGAAAGATGTGTAGTTAATAGAAAATAAAATGTGTTTATTATTAGTACCAAATTATTAAGCTCTTAAATGTACTATCATTTGCTTTAAGTCATGCTGTAATTGAATTGAACAAGCATGACAACACCAAACGGTCATAACTATCTTTGGAAAATTATTTTTTATTTCAGTCTAGATATTTAGAGTTGGATGATGAGAAATAGACACTTTAAGAATATTCCTCTAATACAATCTTTAAGTTGTTTAGCTTCAGGACTTGGGTTTGTGTTGACATTTAATTATGAACAGAAAATCTGGAGTGCACACAATAATAATATAAACCCGATCTTTTCTTAATTAACTCTGTTGATATAATTAGCAACTCATTTCTGCATATCAGTTTTAAATAAAACTATTAAGTCTGGTTATGACAGAACAATTTAGAATGAGAAGCCCTCAACAAAAAATATTTTTTTAGCATGAACAACATGATAAGACAATTATTGCCTCTCCACACGTTGCTATTTAAGCACACTGAATATCTGTTTACACATTGTTTGAGTTGCCTGTTCTTTAAACTCACTTTCAACAACCATATACCATTGGCTGTGATTTGCTCTGTGGGACGTCTCAGACAAATCCTAGTTGCAGGTGGTCAGGCATGCGCGAAAAGTTAAGTCCCCGGGTCCTTCTGCCCCTCTCTTTTGATGTTCTGACATCATTGGCCCTGCCTTCCAAAATAATCCTCCTTTCCCCCAAACTCCGGCTTTCAGCAGAAGAGACGGGAACTGTGAGTGTGTGAGCAGGGGGCTTAGCAAGTGCATCCTGGAAACAAGAATAAGCAATATGCTTTATAGAAACTCCTGATGATTTCTTGGAAACTACTGCAAACACATCTTGGGCGAAGCTGTTGGGCTTGTGGTGGAGAGAGATGGCTGTTCAGACTGCCATCATGAACTCTCAGTTCTTAAACTTCTAGTCACACAGACCTTTCTGGCAATGTGCCTGTGGAACAGAGCTCACCATGTGCACACCTTTTCAAACTTCTTTACAGAGTGCACAACATCTCCAGTTTCCTACGACCTGACAAATGGATACAGGGAAACATTTCCCTCTCTTTAGGCTAAAGATTTTAATTTTCTTTTGCATTACTTTAGAACCACAAATGCTTCAGTATTTTTCAATATGCTAATAAAAACAACTGCCTAAATGTAATGACCATTTTTATCCTGAAGAATGTGCATCATAATCTGATAACTAATTTTTTAAAACTGTTACTTGCTTTTGTAATATATTGGAACCCGGGAAACATGTACAGTATGCATCTCCCAAGAGCTTAATAGAAAAGAAAATCATTTAAACAATTGGAAAATAATATGTATAATAATAATTGACAAATTCACCTAATGGGATTATTTTATTGTTCACTGTAAATAAAACAACAAACCAATTGCAAACTATAATTATATGCTTAACATATGGATGTATAGATAAATGTTTTACCATAGGCACCTGTAAAGCTGTGTGTATTTGGCTATAATTAAGTATTTTTATTGTTTTTTTTGCGAAATAAATTCATTATGATCATGTTTGCAACATACATAAAAGGCAACATACAAAACAACAACAACAAAAAACAAACACATAAATGCAGGCAGTATACAACTATAAAATCTTTTGTTACATTGTGGTTTTCTATTGGTTTATGGTAGGTAATTAAATTAGGAATCAGGACATTTCCAATTGCCATTTTCCAAATGGGTTATTTTATATTTAGTGGAGTTTTAAATAAAACTGCCAAAAGTTAACCAGTTTTACTCTTCACATGTGTAAACAACACTCCACGTGTCTGAGGCATTTTAAGGAACTGATTCTTTATGCAATAATGGATCTATTAATTTAAAGATGGATTCATACATGACCCTCAATGCAAGTTCTGTTGATTCACAAAGACAAAATAAACCTGGTCTTTCTTGTGGGGGCAGTTGTGGTCTACTGGTTAAGGGGTCGGGCTTGTAATCAGTAGGTTGCTGGTCCGATTCCAGCACCGGCAGATGGCAACTGAAGTGCTTGGGGTAGCAGTGGGATAGCTGCCCACTGCTCCGGGTGTGTGTGTGTATGTTCACGACTTGCAGTGTGTGTTCACTCCTCACATGGATGGGTTAAATGCGGAGGTCACATTTCGGTTACGGGCAACCGTAACTGACAAACACATCACTTTCACTTAAATGTGTTTAAACTGTATTTTGAATAAATAAGTTACAACTTTTCTAAACAGACATCAGCACACATCACAAATGAATTTAAAAAGAAATTTAGGTGTGAGCACTTCTATTTAAAGGTTCCTTACGTTCAAAACAAAAATACCGAATCAAAAACATTTTTCGAAGTATGGCTCCCTCTGCTGGTTGTAGTCAAATGTGTTCAGCGCTTCTCTTAAAGTTGTACATTTTTATTTAATTGTTTCTTTAAATTCTATTTAAATAAAGTGACTAGTGAATACATGTGATTATAAAGCAGTCCTCATCAGTGTAATGGCAAAACAGCGTCACGTTGCCCTTTGTAAAGTGTTTAATTGTTTTAGTGTATGTGTACATTTATGCATTTGGCAGACATACTGTGAATTCAATGTATTCATTTTCACATGCTTGTATTCCCAGGAATAGAACCCAAAACCTTTGCGCTGCTAATGCAATGCTGTACCAGTTGAGTAGGATTTAAGGGAAGAATGCAAGGATGCATTCTTGTATGGTGTGGTGTATTCTAAAATTTCACCTAGGGTGTATCTATTTTTCCTCAGGCTGACTTCAGTCAGGAAACGAGAAAGCATCAGTATGAGTATTGAAAAGTAACTAGAATAAGTAACCAGTCAAAACTAGTGTCGTCTTTACACATGAAAGCAGACCTAAACTGGGTCTGGCCCTACTGTGAGGGAAGACGGATATCTCTAAATTCACTCAAATTCAGGTCACAATATAAAACTATATTTCAGAGCAACTATTAGACTCATAATAGTTAAACATAAACTAGTTACTTTATGAATATTATTTGTTTGCTGTAAATATGTATTGTATTATTTGCTGTAACTTAAAATACATATTTAATCTATTTAACAATTTAAACAAAAGCAATGTTTTATATTCCCAATGATGTCCAGTTCTCATCGTCTGCAGTTCTCATCTCAGGTAAGCTGTAAACCGCAGTTGACTTCAACGCTGTCAAATATCACTGTTTTGCTCTTTACACAAGATGGCGATATTGCTGCATTAACAAAATCCATTCTCTGACAATTTTCGCCAAGACGAGATTTAAAGTTCAAATGTTAAAATTACAATGACAATTTGCCCCGCTCATGCACCCTGGATTTTAAGTGTTTACATTTACGTGTTTAATGTAGTCTTGTACCTTCTGTAGTTTTATGGATTTCAATCCATAATGACAGAGAAATGACAGGCATCAAAATAATAAAACAAAACAGACATGGCATCAAAAAAATAAAACAAAAGTTGAAAATTGTATAATATGTATTTTATGTAGCATTGTTTCCCCCACTGTTTGTGACAAACCCAGATCAGCAGACATTCAACTCATTGAAAACCATGGGATTCGATTTTTGGATATTAAGATCTTTATCAACAGTCAGCATGGCAAATACTTGATCTGGGTGGTATTCAGTTATTTATCCTAGGAGAAATAAAATAGTCTTGTTTTGTTGTTTTGTCTTTTAAATTGATCAATCACAATTTTATGTTGCTTTATAGTCCATGTCTCTGGTGTATGTAGTTTTGTGCATGTTGCCCTGCCCTCTTGTGCCCAGGTGTTCTTTGTTTCCCTGTCTTATGTCCCCAGTGTTTGCTTCTGCTTCTCATTGGTTATTAGAAGTGTTCATTCTGTTTCATAAATCTTTGTTCATGTTACAGATTATTTTCACACTTTGGATTTACTCATTCTACATTTGCATATAAAGCTAGTCTTGAAGTTTCTTGAAGTTTGTGGTGGTCCTAGCAGATCAGGTGCAGACCAGGAAAGAACAAAACAATTTATATTGAAAATGAAAGAACATTGGGTCAGTGTGCATTAACAACATGCTAAAAGAATTTGCATGTCAGTATTTCTCAACTGGTGGATTGTCCCTCAAAATAGTTCAGGTTCTGTTGCTATGGTTCTAGACTGCAACCATAATGACAACACTGATATTAAAATGAATTTCACTATACATTGTCCATTGTTTAGTTTGCAAAACAGACATCAACTTTTCAATGTAGAACAATGTTTTTGAAATTTCATCCTCCTAAATTATAAACCAAATTCCAAAAAAAAAGGTTAAGCCTGCCTAGGCCCAAGGTAAATATAATTTGGCAGACCACAGTTTGTACTGTCATTACTGGACCCCTAAAATTCATTTTATGACATGGTGACAAAATAAGTAAATGTCTTGGAGTAATGTGGTACCTTGTTGTGAGAGAACACTCAGGTGTTGTTCATTTACAGAACGTAGTTCTGAAAGAATAATATATCAGATAAATCAGAAAGAATAAGTTGGGGTGTGTTTCACTGATTGTTTTAAAGGCCAGTCAGAGATTTTAAATGTAATGTGGGTGTCACGGTGGCTGCACGACTAAAACAAATAGTTTTAGTCGTGTTTTAGCCCCCCCCGCGCAGCGGGAGGAACCAGTGGAGACCCAGGCCACAGCTGTAATGGCCACCCCCTGCATAGTTGAAGGAGGTAGCCCTGGAGGAGGAAGGACTGACAACTCCAGGGGGCAGGCCAACGGAGGCAGAGTCGGTGATGGAGCCCAAGGAGTCGACGGAGAGCCGAAGAGCCGAGGAAAACTTTGGGGGTAGCAACACAGTCACATAAGTTAATGAGGCGCTCAGGCTCTCTGGTCTCGATGGCCTCAGGCTGGGGCTCTGGATGGTAGAGGGCTGGGCACTGGGTCCACCACAGTCATGGGCGAACCACAATACACCAGCACCCACTCAAGGAATTTCTGTAGCATCCCCTGAGGACCATCCCCGGACAGCTGTGCGCGCGTGGCGGCATTAAGATTGCCGAGATAAAACTCGCACAGAGCGTCGTCCGGGATGAGGATGACGCACAGAGCGCCGTCCTGCTCGAGCATGAGGATCAGGAACGTAGGATCTAGCCACGGGTTAGAAGGCATGTTTGCCAAAACCGGGTGGCTGCGCGACTAAAACAAAGAGAACGCGGAGAAACGGAGATAACGTCAGAAACGGTTTATTCCAAAACACAATCGAAAACAAAAAACGTAAGCACACCAATACGTACATACGTAAGCTCTCTTCAGTTGATTAAAGACCAACTGCAGCATTCTGGACCATTTGCATTGTCTGGTTGCGTTTGTTGGAAGAAGCTGTATTGCATACTTGTGAAACATATACCTGAATGACTGGGAGATGAGTTGAAATGAGAGTTGTGAAGTTCTTACATTACTTATGTCTCTGATATACCATGATATTGTAAAAAAATGTAAATCTAAAGTAATCTAAATATTCTTGTTGTGGTACAAACCATGCAGTATAAGTAACATGCTATAGTTTAATACTACAGCTGTTTTCATAAATGCATATTTGCAACAATCCATTCTGTGTTGCTGTCATGAGTTTCTTTCCCCAATCAAAGGAAGATGTTGCCAAACAGCAGGCAAAGCAAATCTCCCTTTAAACCGACTGGCAGAAACCTCCAGGCTAAATCACACTAATAAATCTTACTCTAAATACTGCTTTCTGTTTACCTGCCAGATTTATTTTCAAACCCTAAAGCAAAAAGAAATAGTAAATAAAAGAAACGATCATACATCTGCATAAAGTTTTTGTTGTACAGCTGTTCCTATGAATTCACCTTAAAGCAAGGGCAGCTAATTAAAACATTTTTAAGATAGATGATTGATTGAGATCTATGTATAATCTGTACTTTGTTACTTGCTTGTACCAAGTTGCCTGGTTATTGTTAATAACTGATGACAGACACAGATGACACATAGTTAATAAACACATGCTTTGCCCTGATGCTGGAAGATCACGGTATAAGATAAATGTCAAGAATATCATTATTTGAGCTGCAGTAATGAGAAACACATTTTGACTTTGTGTTTCTATTTTTGCGAGTTTGTGCTTTGGGTCATCACAAGTAATTTTCTCACATTATAGTGTTATATTGTTATAAATTAATTGATGAGGCTAATTTTTATTGAATATGAAAGAACGTTGGGTCAGGGTGCATTAACAAGATGCCAAAAGAATTCATACACGTTGCATGTCAGTATTTCTCAACTGGTGGATTGTACCAGCACTGATTGTAACAACACTGACAATAAAATTTAGCTATACATTGTCCATTGTTTGGTTTGCAAAACAAACAGACAAATCAACTTTTAAATGTAGAATGTTATTTTTGAACCTTCATCCTCTTAAATTCTAAACCAAATTCCAAAAAAAGATCAAGCCTGCCTAGGCCCAAGGTAAATATAATTTGGCCAACCACAGTTTGTACTGTCATTACTGGACCCCTAAAATTCATTTTTTAATTTATCTATTCAGCATATGGCATGTTGATAGTGTGGCATATTGTTCGATCTATGCAGTGCCAGGATGTAGCCAGTTAACTTTCTGCTCCAGTGCAAGTGCAAAACTTGCATAATCTGTTTGTTCTAATAAGCATGAAGAACATCTTGAATCTAGCTGAATAAACTGCAGCTGTTAAAGGATGTGATTTAGGTTTAAGCATGAATGTGATAATACAGAATTGCAGGTAATGTAATGCTTTAAACAAATATTGCTTATATGAAAATCTGATACATTTTGTATATTGTCCTAGCTCTCATGTTGTTTACTTACTTGTGTACACACCTTTATCATATCATTTTTTATAGAAGGTGATGCAAATATATTCATATTTACATTCTGATTGCATCATAAAGGTATATATATTCAACACAAATCACTTTCAGGGGGTCAGGGGGTGTCAAACATTTATCTTTTTTTCAGTGATTGAGAGATTTTGCTTGCCACCAGACACAAGGATGCAACAAAGACAATTCATGCAGAAATATTCAGCAACCACATTGGACATGACAATGCAGTGCTGACTCTTTTCTCAAATGATGGCACAGTAAGCTTTATTGAATTTGACAGATTCAATGCATTTTCATGCATCTCAGGATACATATGATAAATTAGCTATGCCTTATTTTTGGTTCTTGTGCTGGTCATCATATATTTGTAATATTTTATTTTTAATTTTTTTTTTATTCCTTAGAATTTTCAAGCACTTTGTCTTCTATATCTATGTCTTCTATCCACAACACAAAGAGCAATCCAGAAAACGCAAGGGAAAACACAGGGAAAAATGGAGAGGTTAAACCAACACTTCGCAACTTCCTGTTTGCTAGGCTAAGCTTTTATAGCTAGCAAACAGGAAGTTGCTGCAGAGGAAGCACCAAAAAGGAAGCAGAGGGAGCAGACAGAAAGTCACGGGGCTTGGGCTCCCTCTGCTGACCAGGTGTTACATAGCCCCCTCCCCAAGGAGCGGCTTCCAGATGCTCCAGGCAGTCCCTATTGGGGAGGGCCAGAGATTGGAGAGAACACCAGGGTGGGACAGGAGACAGGGAGGACCACCAGGATGGAGCAGGAGACTGGAAGGACCACCAGGGGGGTGCAGGAGACCGGGAGGACCACCAGGGAGGTGCAGGCAACAGCAGAGACCACCAGGGTGGAGTAGGAGACCGGAATGACCACCAGGGAGGTGAAGGCGACAGCAGAGACCACCAGGTCGACCGCAGAGATCACCAGGGTGCAGCAGACCACAGGAGAGACCACCAGGGCAGAGCAGACGACAGGAGAGATCACCGGGATGAAACAGGCGACTGGAGAGACCGAAGAGCCTACAGAGGCTAGATGCCTTGAGAGGCTGGAGAGCCTAGAGAGCCTGGAGTGGATAGAGAGCCTGGAGAGCCCAGAGGGGCTGGACAGGCTGGAGAGACGGAAGAGCCTGGAAAGGCGAGAGGGCCTGGAAGGGCCTGAGAGCCTAGGGAGATCTGAAAGTCCAAAGGGACTTGAGAGACTTTAGAGTCTTGAGAGACTAGACAGACTAGAGAGACTAAACAGACTACAGAGACCAGAGAGACTTTAAGAGACCGCCAGGGCGGCGCAGGAGCACAGGATGCCCGCCAGGGCGGTTCAGGAGCACAGGACGCCCGCCTGGGCGTGTCAGGAGAACAGAATGCTGTGGTCTGATTGTGTAGTGGTGCAGCGGCTGTGGCAGGACTTGGCAGTGGAGCAGAGGCTGTGGCTGGACCAGGCAGTGGAGCAGAGGCTGTGAGCCGGACTGGGCTCAGGGAGAGCATGAGCTGGACCGGAATCAGGGAGAGCGTGAGCTGGAAAAAATTTCACAAGGGGATATTCCTCCATTACCGGAGCTAGCTGGGGGGGATTTGAGGGGATTATTTAATCCAAACCGTAATAGATATTTGAACAGTGCCTCATCATAACATGAAATCCGGTTGATTAATTCGCAGAACTGGACTACATAATCTTCAATTTCCAGATTACCTTTTTCAGGAGTTGATCCACCGGGTCCTCATAAAAACCGCTGAATCCTGGGGCGGTGAAGTGTTCTGTCACAACATGGGTAGCAACAGAGGCAGAGATGGTCAGATTCATACGATCAATCACCTTTATAATGTTGTTTTCTCTGTGACTGAACATTATGTTTGCATTGACATTTATGCATTTAGCAGACGCTTTTATCCAAAGTGACGTACAACTGAAGGAACAATAGAAACAGTGCACAAACTGAAAAAGAACAACAACAATCTTATAAGCATGGTACCATTTTCCCTAGACTAGTATAGCGTAAGTAAACAAGTGCTGTTGTCCCACCCCACACTGTCTTTATTTAGAGACAGTAGAGAGAGGTATTGGAGAAAAGAGGAGGAAAATAGAGAAGTGTTAGTAGTAGTAGTTGCATTTAATTGGGGAGGTATAGTCTAAAGAGGTGAGTCTTTAGTCTTTTCTTGAAGATGGATAGTGAATCAGCTGTTCTGATAGAGACTGGAAGGTCATTCCACCAGGAGTTAACAATCCAGGAGAAGGTTCGAGCCAGTGATTTCTTTCCTCTGTGGTGTGGCACCATGAGGCGTTTGCTCACTAGTTGAACGCAGGCTTCTGGAGGGCACATAGGTCTGCACCAAGGAGTTTAGGTAGCTTGGTGCAGACCCAGAGGTTGTTCTGTAGGTTACCATCAGCACCTTGAACTTGATTCGAGCAGCCAATGGTAACCAGTGCAGTCTGGT
>JBAJNP010013369.1:0-12214 GCA_036877545.1 Yasuhikotakia modesta | reverse complement strand
GTGTACAACTGAAGCTGTTTTACAGCAGCCCTTCTCAAACAGTAACTTTAACAGATGACTCCTGTAAGTTTAACTGTAACAGATGACTCCTGTAAGTTTAACTTTAACAGATGACTCCTGTAAGTTTAACTGTAACAGATGACTCTAGGTGCTGTCGAAAGAATATTGGTCTTATTTTAATTGCTGTTATCTGTGTGACTCTTCCACATGGTTTCTAACAACTGTTACAAACTGCAAGTACTTTGCAAGTTGAATGTGATGTTGAACGTGCTGCCATTATAAATATAGTACGTATTAAATAATTAGTTTAAATGATGTTTGCTTCGCTTATAGAAGGAAGTTTGAATTGCAGCTGCTAAGCTATTGTTCAGATCAAATATGAATGACTGGCGTTTCCTTTTTATACTTTTACATAAGAGTAACTTTAAGTAATTTTATTTGATGTTGTATGCATTTTATCATTAATGGCTATTGATAATTTTCTTTTTTTATCATTTAAACAACAAGGGAATGTGGTTACATGTATCTACAGTATTGACCACTTATTGGCAATGAATGTTTTTGGAGATAAAACATGTTTATCAGGAAGTGATGTCAAGTATCACTGTAAACTGTGTACAGGATCTGTTTTAAAGGAGACCAGCAGTCTGCTTGAGTCGAGTCTCTTGAGTTAAATGCATGTGTAGAATTAAAGGGAAACTAAAGTGCAGTACAGACTGTTAGCAGACACACGAGTCAGCCTGGCAATGAACAAAACACCTGAAACATGACTTATGTTTAAGACTTTTGCTTCATACTGTTTCATTTGTTTGTTTTCTTCTGTGTTGAAGGTCTGCTAAGCGTCTCTTGTACAAACTGTTCTGGTTCACTGAAGTCATCAGATATTGCACCGAATAAACAGTAGACTAGTCTTTACACAACCACAACTTTGCTCACTGTTTCTCATTCCTATAAAGTTGCAAACATTGCTGGTTTGATCTTTGTTAGTTTTCAATGATTTTATTGCAGATTCTTACATTTAAAATGTTGTCTTCTGTCAGGTGTGGAAGGACAGACAGTACAAATGTTGAAAAGAGATGATGGTTACATTGATTTAACCATGTGACCACCATTATAACATCGTCTTAAAGCAGCCCTGACTAAATCTAACAAAAATCATGATCTTTAAAATACGACAATTATCAAAGTATTTTTCTGACATGAAAACATTGAGTATTTAAGTGAATACAGTTGTTCTCTTTCCACAGATGTGATCTAATGTTTTGTTCAAACGGAGAGACTAAGTTTTGCTGTTTGTTTGTTTGTCTGCTGAGGGTTTTGACCTGTAGTAACCTGTGTGACTTTATTTCCTGTTATTAATCTCATTCTTCTCCTCAGGCTTTTCAGGCTTGTTTTCTGTGATGCATCTGTGGAGGGTAGCAGACAGACAGATGGACACCGTCTGCGCTTCATACATCAAATCCCTCATCGCCTCCCTGCGTGAGCAAAGATAAGTACATTCTGTAATATACTTCAGTCTTAATTCATGATAGCTAATGAACTAACAAATATAAACTCTGATCATATGTGCATGTAAAGAAATACTGTTGGTTCTGGTTCTGGTAAAACATCTGGGTTTTCTGTATCTGTAAAAAACAAATACAGACAAAAACAAATACATACTACAAAAGTCTCTAAAGAAGATAAAACATGAGCAGCGATTGTCTGTGGATCATATCAAGTCATAATACTGTGATACTGAATTACATTTCTTACAATTATTATTATTGTTATTCATTATCACCAGATAGTATTAATTGTTCATAATAATTAGTATTAATAATAAGTATAAAATAAATATCAATTAATCAATCAATAAATGATTTGATATAGATTAATACCCACGACAGATAATATTCACGGCGCCATCTATTGACCAGAGTTTGTCTAAAGTTTGCTCCTCGTTTCCTTGTGTAAAACACAAAAACTCTAACATCTCAATAAATAAGATTTAAACCAATGAAAGAGGATCAATGTTAGGTAAATAAATATATAATAAAAGTTTCTCACGTCCATCTCGGCACTTATAGAGACCAAATCCCACAAGAATAATTGATCTACATTTTCTAGTAAAACGCAGCATATTATTCTTATGTGTTTCTCTCTTATTTGTATTTTAATGATAATAGTTTAGATATATGTGTGTTGTTTTAATAAACGTGCTCTTTTACTGACTTACTATTTTCTATTTATTGTGTGGATTGTTAAACAGCAGATCATGTTGTACTTCAGTAAAATATTTCTCCTAATCCACTGTTGTTATAGACTCAACACAACAGCACTTATAACAGTTTAACACTTGGAGACCTAATGACACATAACCAGACATTCACACAGTTTTCCTTCAGAAACAAACTGGTGGAAATTAAAGATAATGAAAGAAAAACGTTTTGATTTTAGAAAGAATAGTTTTTTATTTTTGACTAATAAATATTTGGTCGTTTAAGGCACTTTAACACAAGGCCAGTAAGTACTTTAAAATGATCTTACAGCAAAGTTAAACACACACCTGCTCTACAAGAGCACGTCAGTATATAGATAAACCTCAGATGGACAGTTTCATCCCATCTGTCTCCTTATTTGAGGAATGATGTAAAATTACCGATGATTTAATTATTAAGGAAAATAACTTCGCATTACAGTGCTTATGTTACATCTGCCTAATGCATGAATTCATTACTAAACCCATAATAATAACTTTATTCATTAAAAAATAATACTAAAACATCTTCTTCATTAGTGTATGTAAGCATTTAGTTGTGTCATTTCAGAGGAACATAAACACTGCAATATAATATAAAAGGCTTTTGTACAGTAACGTGCCCTTTAAATTGGGTTTCACGTTATATATTTTACGCACTGGCGTGTTAAACATGCGCGCATGTTTCAGATCATTTAAAGTCTTCAAAAGTTTTTCCAGAACTGGAAATCAGTTGTTCTAAGACAAATAATACATCCCATAGGACACGGGTCCGTTAAACAGTCCTGGCATCGGTACCGGCCGTGGGAAACTGGCTGGAGGTCCATACAGAGACGATGGAGATCCCAGAGGGAACGGCAGCGCGAACGGTGCCAGAATCGGTTTGGAGGCGCATTTGAACTTCTCCAGCTCGGCCTCCTGGAGTCTCTTGGCCTTCGCCCTCCGGTTCTGGAACCAGATCTTGACCTGAGTCTCGGTGAGGTTGAGGGAGTTGGAGAACTCGGCCCGCTCGGCGATGGAGAGGTACTGCTTCTGGCGGAACTTGCGCTCCAGCGAGAGGAGCTGCGCGGTGCTGAAGGGCGTGCGGGGCTTCCTGTTGCTCTTGTGCTTCCGTAACGCGCAGCCTGAGCTGGAGCGACCTGAACATCAGACAAACACTCCATCAGTCCATCAGCCTCCCTCTCTCTCTCTTTATTTGTCTTTATTTTGCACTAGTATTTTTCAGGACATGTTGTCATTAGAAGAGCAGGTAGGCCGATTACAATCATCATTGTTATATATTAATAACTGAGAACTATGACAGTGTTTTGTGACAATATTAATAATGTTAAACAACTAAATGTAAGACGGTCTTTATTCTGTTACTTTATATATTTACACGCTTTAAGACAAACAACAACGACTCGGATCAAATGTTTAATACTTACGCGGCGGGGATGTGAAAGGTGACCAGGCGCCGTGCTCCTTATCGCTTAAATCTTCACTCTCGTCGTTTAAACTGTCCGATGCGCTTGACAGACTGTCCATCGAAACTCTCGTTTTCTCCACAAAGTAAGTCCGTATTAGATCCGGTCTCAGGGTCTGGGGCAGCGGCTGCGGCTGCTGGAGAACCGGGGAACCCGCGACCGGGCAGCTGGACTTCGCCATCAGGGACTCGACGCTGAACGGCAGGCAGGTCTTCTTCACTTTATGTCCCGGTTCGGTGCTCATGTCTGTCGGCTTCTGACCGTCCTCGCTGTCCGAGTCTGATTTCTCATGAGCTGTAGTTTCACACGCAACGGGTCCGGTTGCAGAATCCATTGTGAACCATCAGCCGCAGATCGTGGCGCAGACGGTCGCGTCTCCGCAACTTCTGCGGCCGGTCCTGCGCATTATAATAGTACCGAACCTCAATCCGCCAATCAGAGCCCCAGCTTGACCAGGTGACTTCTGAAAGTCTCCATCTGATTGGTGGAGGACAGACACCGCTGGGAGTCATGTGGTCGTGGTGACACCGGGACCGGAGGGGATGTTGGGAGGAATCGGCGCTTAATCGCGGGGGTCTCGCTGGGATGATGGATTGGCGGCCTCGGGGCGCTTGACTTTTTGGGGCACAAAGTGGAGCAATTTTATCCCAATTAAACAGCGGGAAGTATCTGTGTCCGACTGTCCAGAAGCTACTGAAAGACACAATGGAGTTATTTCACAGCAAAACTTTTGTCAAAGGAATTCACACTAAATGTCGGGCTGTGATCGTAAAGTCAGTTTGTGCAGGTAAATTATACAAATCTGTACATTAAACAAATAATATATAACCTACAGAATGGGCCTGTATATATTTAAACTACTGACCAACACAAGCTCAGCTGAGAGGCGAGCGAGCTTCTTCTCTCCCATCTGAAGATCCAGACGAGCTGAGGTCTCCGGCGCCGGCGGTGGATCCAACGAGGAGGTTCTTCCCGCAACTCGGCGTCTTCAGCTCATGCAGTCCTGCGCACATCTGCGAGTCAAACCTTTACTTTCATAACCCGGTTAAAACACAAAGTAAACAAGCTGTTAATGCTGATGGCAGGTTTAAAGAGTCTCACTTACCTTTTAAACAAAATAAAAAACGCCATTCCTTCACAACAATGCATTATTATTATAGCATCTATTATATATTATTATTACAGCAGTAACAACATGAATAATGCTGCTATTATTATTATTATTATTATTATTATTATTATTGATAATGCAATATTCGTATTGTTTTTGTTGTAATTGTTGCTGTTGTATAAGTGCTGTTAAAAATAAAACAACATAAATTCATAATGCTTTAACTCTGTCATTTATTAAGTAATGTAATCGTTTACATGATGTAAATTTGTGCTTCATCATTAATGAAATGAATCCAGAGCTGGTAACTTCCTTCAGACTGTTTCACGTTTATTCTTGACGGAACCGATTTGGCAGAAAATCTCAGATACTGTAAAACTGTAACGGGGGTGATGCTGCATTAAACTCACCGAGGCGTCTGTGGTTGTTTTATCCAGTTACATTTAATTGATGCATGTAAAATATATATTGGTTTATATATAATGGTTTCAGTTTAATATTAATGTTTTAAAACAAACAATAAAAATCGGCTTTAGGACGGCTTACATTTTCCAACACAAGGACGCAAAGACACATTGGGACACATTGGGACAGAAGGATGTGGTTTGAGTTATTTAGCCAATAACAGCCCGGTTCACATGCATTCACTTCCACTCGTTTTCAGGCTTGGTTGAAAGCACTCAGTCAGTTCGTAAAAGCAGCACAGAACCGACTTAAATGTTGCTGTTGTGTGTTTGACATTTATGAGTTCATACATACACTGTCTGTCTCACCAACCATTCAGTCAAACACATCTGCACCTTTTTATTAGTTACACATTTCAGTCCCTTTTTATTTCACTCTGACCTTTGGAAATCAGAACATATTTATTAATTAAAATCATATGTAATAATAAAATATTACAAGCAAAAATATTTGTATCCTCTGAGAAAGGGAAAGTCTATCAAGAAGATTATGGAATATACTTATTTTATATACAGTTATAGTTTAACAATGGGTATTTTTTTACTTTGCCTATATGTGTAAGCAAGCAGTTGTGTGTGTTAATTCTATATATACACAGATCATCCATGAATGAAATGTGTGTGTGTGTGTGTGTGTGTGTGCACAATATAGTGCGTGCCAATGTGGCGACTCCATGGTCACACACAAAAACCAGGAATGTCTCCGCACTCTCATAGCTTGTTAGTGGCCAGAGATTCACTGTGTTATTTTTCACACTCCCACACTTGCCTAAATTCTGCTTTAACTGCTGGGGTAACATCTAAACCGCCAGCTATTGTGTCAAATTCAGCACTTGGAAAGACGTACAGTGAGTATTTTTCTTTTGGCTTTGAATCTGCATGTGGCGTAAGATGTTAAAATACAAACTGTTAAAGTCAAACATATAAATGAACCTAAATAGTTCCTCAGCCCTTCACAGTTCATATAGGAACTCTGCTGATAGTCTGATCTATTCTTGTGTGAATGATGTCTTTGTTTGTTTTGCACTGTGAGCTGTAACAGTCCAGAGTGTTTTTCAGGTAACATAATCTGCATATGAATTTGTAAGTTTGTATTTCAAGCTGTTTAATGGGAGTGACCCTCACTGTTATAAAAGAGGGGCTGACATCGGGGTTATGGTAATTAAACGTAACCTTCTCTCACAGAGCCCAAATCTCATGGGTGCAATTTTAACAGAACATACAGAAAACACGTCTTTTATCCGCAAATGTAAAACAACCATAAAAAGGGTTTTTCAACGTTTCTGCTTTTAAAAGTTGAAGCACTTAAGGGCTGAAGATCTGAGGACAAAGTATTTAAAGAGACTCTGGAAACTGGAGACATTTATTCTCCAGTGTTATTCTCATATGATGAAATAATTTACAGGTCTTTCACCATCTGGTGTCGGTCGATTGTGAGGAAGATCAGCCATGAACAAATATGTTCTCGGTTCTCCTGAGATACAGTTTGAAAGTTTTACCATGAAAAAGCGAGTCACCAGGGAGCCGGTGGGCTGAAGTGACTCTTTGAATAAACAGTCTTTGGTCTCTCAATGAGAAAGAGAGGCAGTGCTGAGCTTTTAACAGTGTTCACATAGCTGGAGGCAGAAGATTGGAGCCGTGGCGCATGGGCAGATTCACAGCATCTGCACTGAACCCAGACCAGTTACTGCTGGATTTTTGGTTCAGGTGAGATTGAAACTAGTAGTTTTTAATAGGTTTTGGACTTTTGACTTGGAGTGTCAATTGTAAGCGACATGTTTTTGTGCATTTGAACATTAGATGTTTTAAGCTACAGTAAATAAACACACAGCAGTTCTGTACAGATCATTCTTAACAAACACAAAACAACAACTAATGACTCTCCTAAACCTCAACACTACACTGCCAAACATAAAATACATGACATTTTTTTTTCAGACGTATCCTGTTGTTTCTAAATCATTTTTTGTAAAGAACAGTTTGTGTTTTTAAAAAACTTCTAGACTGTATTCAATTTATTCCTTCATTTCTTTTGCACAGAATGTATGCGGGAAACAAACAGGACAGGAGAGAGAGAGAGCGAGAGAGAGAGAGCGAGAGAGAGAGAGGAAGAGGGAATCGGGCCTTTGTTGCTCTATTGCTTAATGAGGTAGAAAACTCAATTGTACTGTGTGAGTGTGATAATTGTCTGCAGGGTGATGTAAATGAGATGCGTGGGTAAAGCCTTCCAGGGCTCTGCGTCCCGCTGGGTGAGGAGAATGAGGAAGAGAGGGAGGGGCGGCCGAGAGGAAGATCACAGGGCCTGTGAGCTGACATTAATCCACCTTACAGGTAATAGACTTGTTGCATTTCAAAGGCTCATCTGAGGCTGTTATCAGTAGTTGAGTAATTAGCTGCGGATATGAGGAGTGGATTAAGAGATTCGCTGCTGATAACTCCATTCACACCAGCATCAGTAAAGGGTTTCTGTGAAATTGGCTTCTGTGTAAGTAAAAAAGGAAATGTTGCAATATTTGATGTTGCTGTGTGGGTTACACAACCAAAACCATCTGAGCTGCTTAAACAGCAAAAGTCTGGTAAAATGCGTCTCCAAGATTTCCAGAGAAGTGTTGCAGATCTTTCATTCAGGCAATTCCAGGATGTATTGCACAGGGATCAGCGGAAACATCCCATCTAGAGGGAGAAGCACGATTAAATGTAATTAATTGTGTGTCTAATTAAAAGTAATTGAATAATTAAAATGTACTTTTTACCCCATATCTGTGTGTCCATAAAGTACATCAATTACACTGATGTGAACATGATGACATCATCAGCTAGTGTTTGGTCTGGTCATGTTTGTGCTGCAGTCAGTCAGTAATGCCTCATTTCTGTCTGTTAAATGAGGTTATAATTGTAATGCAGGATGAGTTTTATAACGGCCTTCAAATGCCAAACAAAATGTAATTAGTTTTTCTGAAACAGGCCGTTCTCACACCGCAGATTTCTTTTGTCTGTGAGCGTTTCTAAAGTTTTTCCACACAGCATCTGCCATGTATGACCCTTAATGCGTATATCTGCATTCTAACAGCTCGCGCCCCGCTGAGACATTCACCTCCATGTCCTGTCCGTAACTGACACGTCCACGCTAGCAACGCTTCTGTCTGTGTTAACGCGTATAGCGCCGCTTTTGTTCCGTTCTGTTGACTTTTGCTATCCTGTCTGTGTACAATAGGGAAAGATACAGACCTCTGATGTTCGGGCGTACAGGGATTTTTCTTTCTCATTCTACAGACTTTTCCACAAGGCTGCTGTTACTAAGTGGCAGTGAGCTGAAAGCCTCTCACCCTCTTTTCTTCATCTCTGTAGGACGCTTTGGCTAACAGCTCAGGCAGCTGCTGTGATCTCCATTTGCCCACTGAGAGCTATAGTTCCCGCTCTGCAGGTGAGGTGCCGCTCTAAAGAGTCTCTAATAATCTCTCTCTCTAGCACTGGAACGTTTGTGGGCACCGTTTCTTAAAACGTTTAATTTAATGAGTTAAAAACGGTCTTTACATTGTGAAACGTGAGACAGTCGCTGTGTTTGAAATGTGTTTAGATGAGGTGTGGCGTCTCACTCAAAGCAATCCTCTGTTTTCCTCCCAGAATGCACCCCGGCAGGACAATCTATTCATACCGTTACTTAAGTGTAATTGCCTCCCTTTGAAGGCTGTGAGAAGCAAATGATTTGCTTTGCCCCAGGGGCAACAGTGGTCAAATACCCATCCAAAGCCCATCCCATCATTCCTGCTCTCCTGCCCTCACCCCTCCCTCCCTGAAGGGCTGACAGCTCCCTCACACACAGAAATAATACGGCCCGAGTCGCTCAATCTTTCCTCCTTTTCATCCGTCTCTTTTAAGGTTTTATTAACAGCAGCTTTTTCTGGTGTGTGTGTGGTGTGTGTGTGCGTGTGTGTGGTGGGTGTGTGTGTGTCTGGTGTGTGTGTGTGTGTGCGTGTGTGTGGTGTGTGTATGTGTGTGTGCGTGTGTGTGGTGGGTGTGTGNTGTGCTGTGTGTGGTATGTGTGGTGTGTGTGTGTGGTGTGTGTGTGTGTGTCTGTGCTGTGTGTGTATGTATGTGTGTGTGTGTGGTGTGTGTGTGGTGTGTATGTGTGTGTGTGTGTGTGTGTGTGTGTGTGGTGTGTGTGTGGGCTCAGGGAGAGTGTGTGGGCGATTAGAGGTTTCTATCTTTGCTGAGAGAACTGGAAGCTGTGATAGTGAACATCTCTCATCAGTTCCAGCTTTTGCCGCCGTTTAACACGTTTAAACGCCACTGAAGGCTTTAATTACAGAGACAGGCTCTGTCTTCACATCTAAAGATGTTAAACGGCCCCTAATTCACAGCAGTTGCAGTTTATTGTGTTTCCTAATGAGTTACTACACCGAGTACTAGATTAGGATCAAATCCATTTCAGTGCAGCTAGTTGAACAGGTGGATTAATGCTTCATTTTACCCACTGCATTAAAGGGATATACAGTAACCTGTAAATGAAGCTTCATTTATGGACCTTATACTGACACATCGCAGCAGGTTCTCGTCTCATGACTGATGGTCAGAGTTAAATCTGCGTCCTCTCACAGAACTGTCCCAGTTTACACACGATGTTTGAGAGCTACAGTAGGAGGGTTTGTGGCAAACAGCTATTTATGTTTTAGGTATTTTTAGCTTTTCTTTGCCTTCAGATGATTTAAAAACCGGTTTAGTACAGCGTGACAGGAAAATACAGCTTATTTTTCTGTATATGAAAATGTATTGATGAAATATTATTTTGCTGTTTTATATTAAAAAGTAAGTTGTACCTCAAAATCCAAAAAATAAATAGTATTATATGACTAAAGAATAAAAAAAGCTACAGAATTAAATGTAGAATACAGCCTCTGTAATGAACTGAAATCCCCCTAGCAACCACTTAACAACAACCTAGCAACCACCCACAGAATTCTAGCAAAGGCATAGCAACACTCTAACAAACCACAAACACCTCAGCAGCCGCATAGCAACGCCCTGGCAACCAAAACACCCTAAATACTGCATAACAACCACTAACTTTAAATGGATGTATTGGCCAAGGACATGTGTAACATATAAAACAGTGGAGGCCAGCAGAGCTCTGATGCAGTCTACAAAAGCTAACAAATTTACCTTAAATTATTCATGCCTCTGTCTGAGTGTTTGTCTGTGAGTTTCTCTGGTAGCTCTGAAACAGATCTTTGATCTGAGGAGATTTTTGCTCTTTTGATGATGTAAATTTTGACATATTTGGCATAAATTTGCTTTTATTATCTGTTTTTGTTTGTTATTGTTTTGGTTTTTTATTTGCGACACATTTTTCTCTGTCCCAAAACCTACAATACTGCTCTCTGCCGACTACCTAGACAGAACAGCCTTCTCCACATGTCATACATGTTGGGTAAAAACAAGGTCACCCAGCCTCACAGTTTGTGGACCAGAGCAAATAAATGAGATGATGAGTTTAAATGAGGCTGTTGCGGTCCTGTTGGTTTTACTTCTAAGACGTGAAGAAGAAAGACATGAAGAGAAGGGTGCAAAAGAAAAAGGAAGCAAAGATGATATTCTCATTAGCATCTGTGACGCCTGCACTCATGTGAGTGTACAGTAATGCCCAGAGGATGTGGATAACTGCTGTGGAGTCGACGCACAGCCTAATCTTAGTAAGCTTTAGATTAAGACATCAGCTTTTGTTTAAAACTCCCACTCAGATTGAATAACGCTGAGACAGTCGGCCATGTGGGCATGGAAACGAGAGAGGGTGCTTTCGGAGGACGAAAATGATAAAATGAGACAAACGTGAGACGGACTCACGCTACAGAACCGAAAATCTGTGCACATGCTTCTCCTGTCTGACTGTAGCTAAGATACCAAACACTCGTGGACATACTGTTACATCACATTCCTAATATAACTAATATAAAACATGAAAGTTAGTCACTCAGGGGACGCAACTGAGTTAAAAATGCAACATAACTGCATTTATTTACAAACCACTAAATGCCAGTCAATGATTATACATGTGTCACGCTAAGTTAGATTTTCTAGAAAAGTTTAAGAACTTACATCTTCATACCACATGATGTTGTGTCTGCATGTTAACCTTAGCAAACTCATAACATTCACCACTTTAACTTACATAATGTGACATTTCAGAGCGCAGCAGTATATTCAACAAGCAAATCAAGAACTGAGAAGAAAATAGAGAAGCGATTAGATTGTGGAAATTGAACGTTGCTTATCGGAACAGAACCGACTGGATGAGTTGTGATGTCATCTGACAGGACAGTTAATGTGGAGTAAGTTATTACAGCTTCATGTCAAAATTCATTAAAGAGACAAACTACAAACATACAGTAAATACTGAAATCAGTTCAGGCTTGAGAAAGATGAGAACCAAAGAGATGAAGATGAAGGAGAAAGATCTGCTGCCGGCGTGTGAGACACAGATGATCTTTAAAGAGACGCCTGCAGACAATCCCTAAGATCAGGAGTGACAGAGTGTGAAAAGCACAAGAGAGAAAGACAAACAGACATGAGGAACGTAAGAGAGAGTGAGAGAACTGTTGTTTATGACAAGAGGGCGGATATTAGGGTCAGAATTGATCAGTGGTGACATGCTGGTTGTGTTTGATGTATTTAAATCATGGCTAAATTGTTTAGCTCACATGCTAATGTGCTGACAGCATGTGAATCTGGGTGATGCTTGTGATCTGTGATGGATTAGCAGGAGCACGAACATATCAGCTGTCATTCAGATGCCATGGTAACGCTGCGACGATGCTGCAGCCTCCAGCGTGTCACCCAGAAATATTACAAACACTCGGTTTGTTTCAGGAGGGTCAGGAGATGCAGCGGTGCATGTGTTGTGTGTTTGTGTGTCTGAATGTTGTGTGTTTGTGTGTCT
>JBAJNP010013368.1:0-12214 GCA_036877545.1 Yasuhikotakia modesta | reverse complement strand
GATTAAGGTTCGACAGTAAATTTTCCAAGGAATATCGACACTACGGTTACAGGCACAACACTCCAACGGAGACATAAAACCATCAGAGCAATTACAGTAGGAAATAGCAGCAGTTCTATTGATCCGGATGGAATCCTCGTTCTCACACGTCTGCTGGTGAGTGCCGACGGGATGGGCAAGATATGAGAGGACGGCTTTTTTATGTGCTTGCTCATTCAGCTATTTTTTCATGAGATAATACTGCTGGGCCTTGGGTGAGCTGACAGAAGCAGAAAGATATCATTATGATGTGTTTAACCTCTCTCTGTATTCTCAGGTGGGACGCAGCAGCCAGACAGCATCTCTCTGCTATGGAGAAAAGCATTGATTATCACAATGATGTCAAGGCTACAGCATCAGACAGTAGAAGAGAGTCTGATGCTCTCAATAGAGAGAAGCGTCCCAAGGCATTCCTGAGCCTAGAACTTTACGTTGTAGTAGTGTTTCCTAAATGTTTCCATTAATTAAGAAAAATGTTAAAGTTCTCTGAATGTTTAAAACATTCATTTTTTTTTGTTGCTGTATTAACGTTATTGTTTATTTAACGTTTGTGTTTTTATTGTGCAACATTTTTAAAATGTTACACTAACTACTTAAGTATAAGTAGTATAACTACTAAGTATTTTTAACATAAAAAAACGTTCCCTGTGAGCTGGGTTTACAGTGACTGTATCAGAGCTTTACGTTCATGGTCATAAATAATGTTTATAGTGTGTATTATTTATTCATATGAAATGAATAGCTGTATACATCTGGTTGTTTTGCTCACAAAATTCTCTTTTTAACTGGTCTGATTTTTTGTAAACAAACAATATCTTCTCTTACAGCACTCCAGAATGGAAGGCTGAAACAATTCTGATGTCTGAATGTGGAAAGACAAGTAAAATACAGGCTAAAAAAGCATGTGAGCTTCACTCAGCTTCAGGTTTGTCATGTTTCTCCTCTAACGCTGTTTAACACAAGCCAGTGTAGGGTTTCAAATTCTATTAGCAAAAATCTGGGCCACTAATGTCATGGAGAAGATTATAAAGCCAGACTTGAAACTGCTCCATAATAACAACAGTTTGAATGACCAAAAAAGACATAAGGTTTTTTACTGATATTAGTTCACATCATACCCAAACACACCAACAAATGCACTCAGATCCACAACATCTCTCTCTCTTTCTTGCTCTCTCGCTTTCTTACACACTCCTCTGGTTTAATCATTTCAATCACACCTAAATTCTTCACATGGTGTAAACCAGCTTCAAAGTGGACCTCACGCTCAGAGTGCCTAGAAAAACATCCTAGTCTTCGGTCCCTTACATGTGTTAAGTACTGCCACCCACTTTCATCTGGATGTGTGTGAGAAACCTCTGTGAACCAGATCTAAACTTCTAGAACTCTTTACTAGAACTTTCTAGAACTATGATTGTAGACACATAAAAATTAGTTCTTTACAATAAAGGCTCATTTCATGGAATTCTGAAACAAAGAATTCTTCTCAGATGTTCTAACTGCTTATGTAAAATAATTTTTTATTATTTATGTATTTATCCAATAGCAGAATGGAGCCTTCTCAAAAGAACATGATACACGGAAAACTACAGTATTACTATAGCAGAACTGTGGAATATATTAAAAATTCCAATCTCATGTGAAGTGATGTGTCTCCATGTGTTATCTTCCTGCTGCTGCTGATGTGAGGATGAAAGAGGCAGGAGGTGAAGAAGAGTGTTTCTGTTCTTCTGAGATATCTAGAAAAGGTTACAGCTCCACAGGTAATCACCACACAGATGCTGATCACAATCAGACAGAACCCAAAACATTCCTGCATCAGGAAAAGCAATTCCTCTTCCCCCGACTCTTATGTGTGGGTTCAACAGGAGAGTTCCTGATCTCGGATGATGCTGGAGCGGTACTTAAAACTGACCGTAACCTGGCCCCTATTCTAATGCCAGGGTTCTGCTGGTCCTCCAGAGAGAACAGAGAAGTTCTGATGGTGCTTTGAGAGCAGAATGTTTTGGACCACAAGGCTGTTTGTCTCTCTTGCTTTATAGAGGATCGTTAAAAGGAAATATCGCTGATATTATCTCTTTAAACAACAGCACATCCTGATCCGCTTACAGGGTTCTGAATCTTTAAAGGGTTTTGTGAGAAACATGCAGCCCTGACCTTACTTACCATTACGTACTTTTTTTTCATAATGAATAAACATCTTTTCTTCACACACCATTATTTAGTTCTGAGCTCAATTAATTTTTTTCTCCATTCAACAGAACAGCCAGTAATGAACAAACTCTTATTTTTGCAGGAAATGCCAAAAGATCAGATAGTGTGTCTAAAATGTATTGTGCGGTCGCAAGGGCTTTTGACCTCTGTTAATAAATGTTTTCTGTTGACATTTTAATGCCCCCGTGGGAACCAGAAGATGTTTAAAAGCACATCTAACCCAATATAAACATCTACTGGACACAGGTTTCCAGATAATCTCTCTTCCTGTAGAACTCTACAACTCTAAATATAATGCTGACAAGAGACCTCTCACTGAGAACAGTTATGAACCAACCTGAAAGATTGCCAGTCACACACACACTCACACAAGTTCACAAATGTGATTATACTATTGTTTACAGCCATTATAACTGTTTATAGCTACCAACTATTGTTTACATATAAGTATTACATTAATGTTGTTATGCAAACAGTGGATCACTACATTGTATATGTCCAGGTGTCCTTCTCCATTGTACCATCTACTGTTTCATGCAGCCTTTCTCAGTGATGCTATATTTGTAAGTCTAAAAGCCATTAAACTTGTTTATAGGTCTATAGCAGGTCACCTTTTGCAGCTTTCATTTTAAATGGCAGGGTGCAGCAGAAATCAAACACACAGAAAATAAAGGTTACACAGGCCTTCACACTCATAACTGTAAGGAGATTTCAGCCTCTATCAGATACCAGACCAAAATTAGGTTTATCTATGAGCTTGTAACTGATCCAAAATCTTACCACACACATTGTTTTACCACACAATATTACCACACACATTGTGCTTTTTCCCTTCTAACTCACAAACGCTCATGGGAAGTTTCTTTTGTGGCTGGTACATTTTCTGCAAGAGGGAATTTGAATTGTCTGATATATGCTAAGAAATCCTGCTGCACAACCCTCTATAGATGTTGCACATATATAGATGTATACAACATAAACATACTATACACTCAATCATTTACATTAGTATAGATAAACATGCACAGTCATGGTTATGAGGCTATGTATATTTATGAATTTGAAAGATGCTTACAGTGCATTTTAGGTATTTGTTTAAGTCTGTTACCAAGGATTCGAACCCATGACCTTTGCGCTGCTAACGCAACACTCTACCAATTAAACTGCAATGCAAGAAGGCATGAGAAACTTTAACATCTGTGTCCTCAGGTGTGTGGGAACAACATGTGATAAGCACAAATACATGTTACTCACCTCTGCCATCTTCCTGGATCTTGTGCAGGAGTTCAGAATAGTTTACAGGCCCTTTATTCTCTTCAAACACCAGGTCTGTGGTTGTGATGTTCTCCTCATGCATCTCTGTGTAAAGCCCCTCCAGGGCAAAGTAACACGCCCTGTCACCCATTTTAGTGTCACTGAACATCAACAGGGTGTGCTGGCGCCAGCCAAAATGCCTGAACAGGTGTAGGGCGTACTCGCCCAATTTCTTGTGCGTGGGGCCAGTGTTTGTAATGGAGGTATACATTTCTACATGCAGGAAAGCTACAGCGGGCGCACCAGCGGTGACCATGGGGAGACCCCAGTGGGTGGTGAACAGCCCAACTGGAGAGGAAGTATAGTCACAGCCAGGCCCAATGAAAGCCCAAGGGTTGTGTTCAAACTTCAGGTCCACAGCCATGAGCGGGGCGATGGATTCAGAGCAGATGCCTTCTGCATCTTCGCTGTTGGCAAAGATGTGCCGGAGGTGATGCCGAGGTAGCAGGGTGGGGTCGGCGTTGACACGGGCGATGGCACGGGTCAACGCAGGTCCCACGCGGGGCCATGCCCATGGGTAGGAAGTGTTATGCTGAGGGAGTACAACAGCTAGTATGATGTCATCTGTGGGGTTGTGTTCGGGGCCATGGGACCCTTGGTGCCTGCTGGTCTTGGTCAAGATTGGCAGAGCCAAATAGCACAGCAGGAGAAAAAGCAGCAGAAATGATCTGCCTCCCCCGAACTCAAGCAACAGACTCATATCCCGTCAGCTCACGCTTCCAACAGAACACTGCATGCACACACACACACACACACACACACACACACACACGCTTATTAAATGAGATTCTATAAAATCATTCATACAAACTAAATTTTAGCTAATGTAAATAATAATACAAAAACATTTTAAATATTATTGTAAGAACTGTAAGATAATTAAGGGAGAGCAACTGCTTTTCTAAGGAAACTATTTCATTGAAAAGCAAACAGCTTTATATTTATTGCTGAGAACTATGCTTTGCTACAATAGTCAACACAATAGTACTACAAAACTATACAAAACCTTTTCAAATGCAAAAAAAACAACATTTTAATGCAGTTACAATGAACCCACTGCTAAAACAAACTCAACAATACAACAGCACTTAAAACATGCACAAATAAAGTAACAAACCAGTTCATCAACTTCTCAAACACAACTGCAGTTATTTGTTATCAATACAGGTATTAATGTTTTATTTCTCAAATACCTTTTATTCATGGTGTCTTCTGGTCTCCTCAGTATCAGCCAGCGTAATTCTGTTAGAGTCCAGTCAGTCCAGCACTGACACAGTTCTGAATACAACACATCCTGCCTCTGTGGAACTCCTCTCCACAGGCTGATCGTGTGTCATTCAGAGTGCCAACAGCAGCAGTGAGTTACTGAAATCACATTACCTTACATTAAGCTCCACCTCATCTCCATGTCGAGCTGAGTTCCTGCCATGCTCCAGGGTTATGAGGTCTAAATGCCTCCCAGCTGCAGTTAAGGCTGGTGAGAGAGAGAGAGAGAGAGAGAGAGAGAGGGAGAGAGAGAGAGAGGGAGAGAGGGAGGGAGGGAGGAAGTACCCTAGTTTATTTGAATGTATTCTCAGGCTGTTAGGCAGAGGATAAAGGTTGCCTCTTAGTCAGAGCAGAACTTCTCAATCGTTTCAAACATACCATGTACATGTTCACCAGCCTGAACAACACACCTTAACTCAAACAGTCCAAAACCCATTAGCTTATACCTTAAACTGATTCACCACAGAATGTTACCTGTAATATATATAATGCTGCAGAAATGGAAAAGGGCAGAGCAAGAGGTTACAACACTGCTGTGTGCTGATAGCCTGACACTGCCATTTGTTGAAGACGTATCAATGACTCTTAGAGAGGCAGGTCAGAGCAGTTACAAGCTGTCCAATAAGATGCACCAGCCATTGGTCAGAACAAGCTCTATCTGTCTGCCACACTCCAGCCCAACCTGTACTGTTGTTCCTGAGTGTGTGCATCCGTGAAACTGCATGATGTCCCTTGGTTTCCCAGTTCTTGGAAGTATGTGTCTTTGCTTGTTTGTTGTGTTTTATCACCTCTTTTTTTTCCCAGAATTAACTTTATTCATAAAGTTTTGCTGTTTGATTTGCTAATTAATTTATATAATGCATTATTATAGATTATGTCGTTTTTTAGGGACAGGAGATAAATCTATGCAAACACTTAACTGACTGTGATCTAAAACCTAACCCCAAATTCTTCTTCTGCTGATCTGGAATCTGGTAGCAGCCCATGACCTTAACCTGTCCTTTTAAAAACAAACATAGAAACTGAACTGAGACCAGTGTTCAGTCAGCTCTTGTTTTGTCCTTTCCTCCCTTCAGAGAGTCCTGGGACACTCAGATGGATACAATTACCACAACAGGATGCAACACAATATTACCTCCCTCCTTCTTTCCCAACATTTCCATCCTCTATCTCTTACCCCATATTTCATTTTTTATGACCACCCCCTACTTAATAAACAAAGAGAGACAAAGAAACATATAGGGTTGAATAGTATTGAAGAAAAACGTGATAATTTGCAAAATAATGCAACATGATACGATAATGCTTTGTTTATGTTTGTAAATATAAGATATATGTAAGATATGTAAGATATATTTAACATTTAAAACTTATTTAAGCAACATACATTCTAGCAACAGAAATCCATGTTCTAACTAACATTTGCAAGCCAGTCGCTCTGTATTGACCTCAAACTATATATGTTGACTATTGTCTTTTTTTTAATAATGGCAATGGGAATTTGTGTTTTTTATGTATTCTGCAGACGTAAAGAATTTAAACATCAGGCAGGTTAATGAGGGGAATCAGGGCTTGTTTGAATGACAATGAATCTTTAAATGACAATGAAAACTCACACATTCAGCTGTTCTTGTTGTGTTCAATATTGAATTAAACTTTACTTACACAGCAGTCTGGTTCTAAACATTCTAGCATAGCATGTATCTTTCTTAATTTTTAATATTTCTGATAATGATAATAATAATTGAGATAAATGAACATGACCAAACTTACATGCAAGAGTTTGCTTGTTATTCAACGTTTCCACCAAGAATAATTACAGGAAATAATTACAAGAAATACGTTTTCTCACAGATGCATGAACATCCATATTTGTATTCATCCACCTATTTATATCAGCAGGGATTAATTATACAGACATCCTGATTACTGGTCCAAAAATAAACCTGATTCATCTTCATCCAAAACAACCACCTACCGCATCATACAGAATACATTTCATGTTTTTCCAGCAACACTAAATAATACTTTTGTTTTGGAATTAAGATAAGGCTTATAATAAGACTAATACATCATCAGTCACTATGAAGTATTACCTGTGGATGAAGTCATTAGTAAAATACAGTTTTTAGCACAAATATTTGAAAACGACCCCAAAAATTGTCAGTTAACAGGAAGTACCATCTTTTCTGTGTTACCATGACATTACCTTCCCAGCTTTGTGCTAGACGGGGCTTTGTCATAAACTGCTAATAATCCTAATAATGACTACTGCACAGGAACAGTAAACAGTAATTTTAGGTGTTACAATTATATTGAATCTGGGAAAGAGATTTGGATGGAGAGAAACAAAGAGAAAGGACTGAACTAGTGTTGCATTATCCTAGGAGCTTATTTTCCACAATGGAAACATCTTTTATCATTAACGCTGTCTAAAGAAGATGAAGAGGGTCATGCAATTCTTTAAAACAATCATCAGTTCAAACAGCAAAAACAACCTTAATTTTAGACCTGGAAATATAACAGTAACTAGGTACTTGATGGATGTACAGGTACAATGAGGGGCAAATTGAAGTCTAATAGCTTAGATTGAGCAATTTTACCTGTATGTGTTTTCAAGAAGGTTAAGATTTTGGCCATCATATAATTGACACAGATGTAATACGTTTTTCTGTCACTGAGTTTCTCTAATATGAGCAGTTGCGTTGGGAAAATGACCAGCCTCTCAGGATGTGTGACCTATTATTAAGCAATCCCATGACATCATCTTTCCACATCATTTCAATTCTTTTTTTATCTCAGATTAGCATAATGAGATATGCCTACATCCTGTTTAACAAAGTTTATAAATGGTCCACAGGAGCCTTTACATTCAAACACAAATGATCTATAAGCAAAAAAAGTAGCTCATTGCTATTTTTAATATTTTAAAGGGATAATTCTTCCTTCTTTCTTCTGAAGAACACAAAGACATTTTGAATGGGCACCCATTGACTTCCACTGTATGGACACAAAACCACCAAAACATTTCCTAAAATATCTTCTCTGGTAAGCATATACAGTACTGCAATAACATTTACGTTATGTTTCATGTTCAATTTTTCAGACTTGTTGTTCTAACCAGTACAGAGCTGTTGGGTCTAGATACAGACATACAGGTGTGAAGTTGTTCAGGGCTGCGATGACATCATCAGGGATCAGTTTATAGCCACTCTGTTAGTGACACCCATAGTCATATCATAAGACTCCTTGTTATAACCTTTAACAGTGTTGAAATGGGGCCAAAGAGGAGACAGTTAGCGTCACTCTACCAAGCTACTTCCATCTCTGACACCGTCTACTGCTAAATGATGCACTGCTGGCAAGAATGCCATGGCAACCCTGCCTGAGAGATAGATAGATAGATCGAGAGAGAGAGAGAGAGAGAGAGAGAGAGAGAGAGAGAGAGAGAGAGAGAGAAAAGGAGTAAAAAGGATGGCATATCACCAGCCAAAATGGCTTGTCAAGTGATAAAGCTCTAAAAAAAATCTAAAATGCCTATTTTTTTTAGAACACAACACTTGACAGAAATCACACACATAAACATTTGTGACCGCTGCCTGTGAAAACCCCATTTTGAAGTTGAGAAACATTAATTACAAAACAAAGGCAAAGTTGAGTTAAAGACAATATAAATATAAGTATAAAATATTATGTTAAAAATGCATTTTAAAGCATTAAACAGAAGGATGTCCTCATTGAGCTAAAGACAATGAAGCATCACCTGCTTTCATGGAGAGTCTTGCTGAGAAGTCAAAGATCAACAGCACTGGAGATGATAACAAGGAAGCACAACTTATCTGTGTCCCTTTCGCCAAAATGCATGGTGACACTAAAGATGAGAAGATGTTTAAAAGGCATCTAACTCCTTCAAATTCATTTACAAGAATTCATTTACAAGACTTACAAGAATTAAACTCTTTAAGATTTAATACACAGTTTCTATCAGAACTGAAGCGCCGACCACAAACTCCAAACAACATTCACAAACTGCTAGCGCCCCCTGCTGGGAAAAGTCTTTATATGCTTTGGAAAGATCTGAACTATCACAATTATCACATGTCAATTACAGATCTAACTATCACTAGCTAATCCAGTATGTACACAATCGTTTATTTACAGTTTAAAGATTATTAAGTCGTTTTTGCTACCGTGGCTTTTGCATACGACGTATACCTGGGGGCGTGGCTAATTCCAAGCGTGGCGAAAAGGTGCATAAACAAGACGTACGTCTGTCCTCACCAATATCCTGATCGTTTATATAACAATAAAGTTATGTTTGTGAGCGCATTTCACATTCTCAGCCCTTAACAAAACTACTATATGTTTATCATTATATGTTTGTGAAGTGGTTGGAGCGCAGGACACAGACTCTGTATAGCAGATCAAAAGCGGGTTGTTTCAATTGTGTGTCCTCAACTCACATCTTTTTCCAGGTCCTCTTTCTAAATAAGAGCTTTTAAAAGGCAGCATGAAAGGACACAGTTTTGTAGGAAATGGATTTCTACAGAGAAACCATTTCAGTTGTTTCCACAGCAACAGGGGATTGAGCAAACAGGTCTGTTGTCCAGTTAGCACTAACACTCTCACAAGCCTGCATTGTAAATTAGCATATGGCAGGAATAACATGAGAAAAGGAGTTTTTTTTACTTCTTTTATCTTTGATCTTGATTTTAGAAATATTCAGCCTTAGCCCAGACATGACTGCAGAAGATAAAGTAAACTATATTTTAATGCATGTGCTTTTTTGTCTGTTTTGTTCATTAAATATTTTGTAAGAGCAATTTAAGACAAAAGCAAATCAAATCTGCATCTCCAGACAAAGAGCATTTTTCAAAACATTTTTATTTAACATTAGAAAAATGAATTGTAGGAAAATGTTTACCACAGTTTTTAGTTTAACTTTGCACACATAATGCAACAATATAAATATGTACAGCGTATGTCCTGCTTATTGTTATCTTAAGGAGTGATACAAGGATATTTGGAAAACGAAAACATGAACAACACAAGGACACTTCTGTACATCATATGTAACACAAAAATGTCTGTCAGCATTAAATAAACAATATTATTCAAGAGTTTCAATTCAAAAACTGACAAAACCGTGTTTAATCAGTAGTTTTTTGGAGTGGTCCAGGAAATAAAAGCAACAATTTTAACTCACAGGTGAATTAGAGTCATATTATCCAAGAACCTCCTTCTTTCATTTTTATATTGATCACCAGCACAGCAGGAAAAATAATATAGTTGAATCAACATGTCTAACTAAGGCTGAAGGTTTCTAAGCAACAGCTCAGCAACTATAAACAATTATTTGAGGTCTTTTAGAAATAAACAGTCAATGTGGATAAATATCCATGTTCTAGAATCTGCCAGCTCCACCAGTCAACCTTAAACTTAAATGCTAAAGTTGTAGACTGGTATCACATGATGTCCTCCAAATCAACATGAGCCATGTATGCATCAAGCTCTGCGTCCAGTTTCCTCCTGCTTCTAGACATGTACTCATCCAGCTGTTTATCCAACTGCTCCCGGGAAGGAACTGGTTGGCTGTTGAACTTAGGCCGGCTGATTCCCAAACGCACCCCACTGACAGATGTGACACCACCATTACCTGTGCAAACAGAAGCACTTTTAAGCACTCATAGAACTAAACACTTATATTTAAAAATAAATTTATGGAGGTAATAGGAACAGGTTGTAGTTTGTGTATGAATTATGTGTAACGTTACTATCAATTAGACTGTTTTTTTCCTAGCAAATATAATAAAATTTATGCTTTAATAGTGTTTACTTAACATTGTAAGTGGATCCCAGGATAAGTAAAAATCCCCAGTACTGAGTAAAGTATGATTTCAAATTTTTGAAAATAAAATTCCCCTTGTATGTTTTAGGGAGCAATGTTGTGTCTCACCTGTCTTACTAATGACTCCTCCTCCTCCAATTCCCATTGGTCCGGCCAAGTTCCTACAGCCGCCATGCTGTTTCTGGCCCCACCCCCTCTGTACTCCTATAGTGGAGATTGTACCTTGTCTGGTCATGCCTAAACACAGAAATACACTGCGTGCCCTTACTATACTAGGAATATATACAAGAAAATGGTAATGAATAATAAATACATGAGAGAAAGACAATCCTAACTCGCCTCTCTTTTTGTAAAATCCTTTGACCTGCCCTCCGTCTCTGCCACATAATCTTATCTGCTCCTGAAACCCCCCTACCATTCCTGTACCAATGGGATGGCCCAGCCTCGACTTCACGCTTATTTTACATAGCCGATCGTTAGTCTGCAGAGAAAGAGACAGGCCACGAGGGCAACTGTTTAGACTATAATCGGACAACATGAGATCATTTTGTATCTTGTCGCCAAGCAAAGAGTGTGCCTGACAGATGTGTTGCGCAGGGCGGCCAGCACTGAAGGTCTCCTGGCCATCTCTAGAGCCAGTCGCTGGTTCTTCAGAGACGCTGCAGTCTGTGGCTTCACTAAGTCTGTTATGTCAAACAGATCCGCCTGCTGATCTACCTTCAGCAAATCGGTGAAGCTACAGGCAAGAGATAAACAGGATTACTATAAAGTTAAAGCACACCAAAAAGTACAGTTTAGTTTTGACTGCACGCGTCTCACCGATCATGCAGAGAGACCGTAGACGCGCTGCTAAGAAAGATCTGGGAATCTTGAGGATTCATTTTCACGTGTGCTGTAACTTGTTGTTTTATTCAAATATTTGCTAAAACGCAACAATAATATGTCAAACAAGGTATGAAAATAGGCTTATGGTCTTATTAACTTAATCTACAAGCTAGTTCTTAGCTTTAAACTATACACAAACTAGCAAACCGATGATCATGCATGGCCAATAGTGAACTCGTTAATAAACATTAATCGTAAGTGTTCGCGTCCGTCCATTTACCACAGTTAAAATAGCTTATCGATGCACCCACGGAAATCTCCAACGTTACTTAAAATCCAGTGTCGTGTAGTTGTAGATGTACAGACAGGTGTGCGGAGTTTGGGGCAGTGATTCAAACAGAAGCGCCACAGTGTGGCAATACTCTCTACCGCCACCTACCGGCAATAGACAACACCGTCAAGAAAGCGTTAATCAAATTCTACATCGTTTTTTATGTATTATAAACGTATTTGACTTTTGTGTTTGATTGTATTATGTATAAAGTATTTTTAATTACGTTTAAGAGGGTTTAGACTAGTTGTTTACAAAGTTTACAAAGGTGTTTTTTTTCATTCATTTTTTGTGTTCCAGTTCATGAGTCAGTGCTTCAAATAAGACAACCGCTGGTTTCTCTCAGTTTCGGATTTCAGTGTTATTGTGCTTTGTTT
>JBAJNP010013367.1:0-12214 GCA_036877545.1 Yasuhikotakia modesta | reverse complement strand
CCAAAACCCTTCTAAACTAGTTAATGGACCAGGATAGGAGACTGGCAGACCAGTTTAGTCTAGTTTAAGTTATTTTAAATGTTTTGTCAGCAGGTTTAGGCTAATTTGCACACACTGCAATTCACACTGGTTGTATCTGAGATTCACTGTATGAAGTTTCCTGTATTTTGAAATGGACACTGTTACAATATCCACCAGTATCCACCTAACTCACGCAAACCAGCTAAACTTTACCCCCTTGGTTTATAGACTGGAGCTGGTGTACTTTATAAAGGTGCTTTTCAATCTGTCTGCGAAAATGAAACATTTTGTGCTTTCATTAAATTCTCATATATAGAGAACATGTTACCAGGGCTTAAATATAATGATTTCAATAAATCTTTTATACCTGCCTAAATTAACATAGTAAATCACAAACGGGAGATAATAAATTGTCATGTTTTGAGAGACATATCAATTTGCTGAAGGGTATTTAAGTATTTGATGATTCTGTGTGTAATATTTTATAACTCTTATATAATTTAAACTGTTGTGCTTATTGCGCTATGATGCCTTAAATGATCTTAAAAAGCTCTTTTATTAATGTGAGGCCATTTTGGTTGAATTATTATTACTTATTTTTATTTGTATATTACTTATGTCTGTTTATATAATATGCACCCTGAGTCCAAGAGTTTACCTTAAAAATTAAACTCCAGCTGGCTTCAGTATATCTGTCAGGTTGTTGGAATATTTTGGTATTCTGAGATAAAGGAAAGCTGACAATTTTCCAGCTTTTTGTGTGGTATTTAAAAAAAAACACACACAAAAAACTAAACCAAAACCCACAATAAAATGCCCTTTATTCACTATTGTGTTTGTTCATCTTTGAAGTTGATCAGAAATGATTGAAAGAAAGACATTTTGGGATTTCTGAAGCCCAGTTTAAACAAATATGAGCTCTCTAAGAATGTATTATGCACAAAGGTTAGAAATGAGGTGATAGGAAATGTATTTTTGTCTTTCAATAGTTAACAAGCGTCACACCTGCTGAATTACTGAGCAGAGCCTCTTTGCTGTGTTCACACTGTGTTCAGTGACTTAACACAGCTGTGAAAGGGTTAACTGTGCAAATGAGCAGCAACGTGCTGATGTGAGTATTAATGAGAGAGACTGAAGCTCATATGACCTGTTAAAAAATTATGCATGGAAAACCAGTTTTTATATATGGCAAAACATTATTTTTAGGAGCTGGACAGAGATTCAAAAACATTCAAAAATAATGTCTTATCAAATTAAGACATAAAATCATATTTTTACCAGTAATAAAATGAATAAGACCTTATAAAGCTCTGGTTAGTTGTGTGGTCCGCTGATGACATCACAGGTGACCAGCAGTGATAAACTTGCTTTAAACGTGTCACTTTGAGACCCCATCTGTCTCTCCTCTCACACGCTTTTATCCGCAGTAAACTCTGCATGCCACCACATCTCTGCTCTTCAGCAAAATGTGATTAGCCCAACATGATTTTGTGCAAGACTCCAAAAACACTACTTGTCACGGGTAATTTACTTTATGGGTATTTTCTTCATTAATCTTGGCCAATTTTATTAATGGGAATGAAAAGCAAAATAATGGAAATATAATTTGCTAAATTGACAGAGAGGCAGGGGGCACCTGCAGAGAGAGAAATATGGAGTCAGCGGTGCTTTACAACAGTCCTGGAGTCCTCAGTACACACACCGATTTCATCTTTAATACAAATGGAAAAATGAAGTTTTTTAAACCTTTGAGAAATGTTCCACTAACAACTTAATTGAAACGTTTTTGATATATAAATGTATCTTTTCACAAACAGTTTCACAAATTTTACTGCAAGAACGTTTAGAGAACATTAGCCAAATGAGTAGTGCGCTTTACCTGCCCATCCGACCATCTTACCCAAAAATGCACATTGTATGATAAAATGGACGCCAGCGAGTTTTACTCAGATCTTTCACGCTGATCTCTGACAGCTGAGGGTGATTCACACTGTAATTGTGATCTATGCCGCAGGCAATATCACAGCAGGGCGTTACCAGAATTAAGCAAATTATGAAGCTTAATTTTCCATGGATTCTGGAAGGAAAAAAACATGGGAAGAGACACCTTAGCGTTGGACTACAGAAGAAGAAATCAGAAGAAAGCGGGGAGAGATCGGATTCCAACCTCAGAGATAAACACACAAAGAGAGAGAGACATTTCTCCTGCTGTGCCCTGCAATTTGCCGTGCTCCGATTCAGGGGATTAACATGTGATTTGACACTGTGTGTTCTGGAATAAGAGGCTGGTCACCATGGCGAGCAGAACCCTGAGGAGTTCTGAGAAAGCAACACCTCCAAGCCAAGCGTTGCTCTCAGATCGACTCGCTTGATACGGAGCTCAGAACGGTATTAGTCTACAGTATGTACATAATAACTCAATTTAACTTGAAGACAAACAGCGGTGTTCAACAGCTCAGCTGGAGACGCTAAGTAGCATTCTTTAGGAAAATGCATTTCAGGTAGAGAAGCTATTGCGCTCAAAATTGCAGCCAATGGGACTTAAGTGTTTTTGTGCCTCCTGGCTCTGATTAGGTGGTTGAGAAGTAGAGCTGCTCTCTTCTCATGTACTTAATAATGTCTTAGACGTGGGAGGAAGCTGTTTACTACGTTACAATAACTTTACAATAGTGAAGTGTGTGTGTGTGTGTGTGTGTGTGTGTGTGGCGTTTCTCCTGGGGTGCATCAGAGGGCAGTAATGTTAATTACCTCACCACACTGCAACGTCAGCAAAAGCCCCTCATAGCTTTTAATTGGCCCACAGCGTCCTCCATAATCTCTTCATTAGGTCGTGATAGAAAGATGTTAGTGGCTACGCTACCGCTGGGTAGGTACACACCGCAGAGGACAAGAACCACTGATCCGTAGCAGAACATGTTAAGAATATGTATAAATTACATCAGAACAACCGCTAACTGAAGTAGCATACAGTACAATATAAAAGTCATTCATATTAAACGGGTCGCCCTCAAAAGTCTGCAATAAACATAAATGCATTTTTTAGCATGTTGGTTTAAGCTGAAATCTGTTATTTTTGCCTCTCCACTGCCATCTCTGTCCAAAACATAAAGTTGCAGGTAAGTTTACATACTTTCATTATGTATAGTGAAGTCAAATAAAGGCAAACTGACATTTACTAGGATAAATATAAATACACACACACACAAATTAATACAGAGGATGTGAAACAGTCTGTTTGTTAGAAAAGATTATTATAATGAACTATATTAAAGCCAGTTACACAAATATTTGTGTACACGTGTAAATGACAGACACAAATCACACACACTTTTGAAGATCTTGGCTAACTGTGGTCAGAAATAACTTAAAGCAAAAAACTGTGACTGATGCACAATAGACAGTTATAATTTCATTACTGCACACACAGTTGTGTGCTACTTTAAATATTGTACATGATGTTCTGCTGCTAGTTTTTACTGTTAGTTTGTCACACAGCAAGCAGATCAAAAAAGATATTTCACTTTTACATTGTGTTAGACAACACAATGAAAAGGAACCTAACAATAGACTCACTCGAATCTGAGTCTTACAAAGAGCAATTCTGCCAACTACGAGAGAAATTCAATTTAATATGACAAACATTTGAAAGCAGCGATCCATCATCTTAGTCATTTCAATTTTTCTTTTTCGAAAGTAGCACTTAAAGAAAGAGACAAAACGACCCTCTAAGTTTCAGCAATTCAACGATACGTCCGGATTCTCATCGGAACAAAGAATTTGACTTTGTCGTAATAAGCAGTCGAGTCTGACAAAATAGCGTGTCAGATTTGCTCAGTGAGAAATGGATCTTAAACATAATGTTTTATTGGGAAGGCAGCCGTGACAGAAGTTTACCTGCCTTATTAAAGTTCTCATGGGGATTACATTAATTTCTTTATGACTTCTGAAGTCTTTTATAAATTGTGACTTGTGTGGCAATGCAAACAAAGATGATTTCAGTTAAACTAGGTCATTTTCTTTCTATTTGTGGCTCACAGAACAAATGTGCCTTCAGATGATTGTAAATTGCTACAGAGGGT
Organism: Yasuhikotakia modesta; assembly: GCA_036877545.1. Taxonomy (NCBI): domain Eukaryota; kingdom Metazoa; phylum Chordata; class Actinopteri; order Cypriniformes; family Botiidae; genus Yasuhikotakia; species Yasuhikotakia modesta. The sequence continues at coordinate 8,114 of JBAJNP010013367.1, read as the reverse complement.
TCTGTGTGAATCATGCTCTTAAACGCAAACTCTGAGAAATGAAGAGAGTGAGAAAGATTTGGTTTCATAACAGAGTTAGCGCAGAACTTTGGTATGCAGAGATCTCATTATTCAACTGTCTGGGGGTTTCTGCACTTAAATATGACAAACATTTGGCCATTAGACAGAAGTAATTAATTCTGAACATGTAGAACAGACCAATTATACATTTGTTGTGTTTTTCTTTTGTGTCTTTCGCACAACATGCCCCATTTGTCAGCAGCTCTGCTCCCCTGAGCCGTGTTCATGCTATTCCCCAGCTAACCCAGCTAACAGGAACATGGAGCATTAGCTAAAGTTATCAAAAACATTCTTGCAGAACTTTAATAGAACATTTTTACGTTATTTAACGTTATTTACCAATATTTGAAAATTTGTATTCTCTATAAGTTCCTAGTAAAAGTTAACAAATAATTCAAGGCAAAGGTTGTGGTGCTGATGAATACTGATAAATTGTTTAATTGTGTAAGTTGTTTTACATAGAAAAGCTGCCCAATGAATGAATGAATAAATGTAAAATATGTTTATGATAAGATTTACCAAAGCTGCTGTTGAGTGTGTCTTTACTGAGGCTAAAGAGTGTGTGGTCATCACTGCGCTGGATCAGTAACTGTGCACAAAATAAATATAGAAAATACAGTTTTACAAAATAAAAACAGCAACAAGCTGTTAATTTAAACCATATAAAGATTCAGTTCAAAGTTATACTAGGCCTTCAGAGATATTATATTTAGTGTTTTGGAAACCCTGAAATGCTTAAATGAAACGATTCAGGGCCAAAGAGCTTAAAAGAAACCTTCAATGCAGGCTGCATTATTCTCACCCAATGAAAGATTAAATATTTCTCTTTATTATGTCTTTGCACCTTAAAATGCGCCGCATGCCATTTTTCACATCTGACAAATGTGACAAACTTTCAAACAAATCGTCTACCTGAAGCGCTTTGTTTAAAAACATCGATCACACAGACAGAATTTTTACTTGTAAAAAATGGCTGACGACAGATTTTTGGAATTGAACCAATTTACCATCAGTCCACCTGTCAAATGTTATTGCATTGCCTGCATTGTTGCTACAAGCTCAGAAACAGTGTTTTAATTCAGCGGTACGTGACAGCGCAGGTTCTGCTCCTGACGCAGGCGACTCAGGTTTTCGTTTGGCCTCCGCAATTCATCTGACAAACATCTCACGTCCTGCCGTCTCCTAACAAACCAGCCGTACGACAGCTACCGCTATGAAAACACATGACTGCAATATCTGCTCTATTCTGGAACGGCACCCATTGCTCACTTTTGAGGAAGTAAGATTTCAGCTTTAGAGACACACTTCAATACAACACACTTCAATACAAAACAAAAACTGTGACGGTGATATTTACATTGTAACAGCTGTATCAATCAAACCTGGACAGATGTCTGCAGTAACAGCACATGTGCCACAGCAGTGTGACTGCATTTATTGCAATACAGATACAGATATGCATCCACACACACACACACACACACACACACACACATGTTTTGTCTCTTTGTGACAACTGGTGCTTTAGACAGATGTGGCTCATTTATTTTTGTCAGATTCCAGAAAATCATACGTCATTTTAAAGGATTTAAATGGAGAATGTGAAAATTACAAGAAATAATTCTGAAAATTTGTTCTTTGTGACTCATTTTGTCAGCATTGGTTACACACACACACACACACACACACACACACACACACACACACAAGCACTTTACGCACACTTTTGGAAACAAGCCTTATTATATTTTTCCCTATTTTATGATGCCTTTTATGAACAACAATCCACCACTAATTGAGTTTTATCAAAAGAGATTTTGCCAAACAGAATATTTCTCATATTTTATTCTGTCCAATTCAATCTATTCCTAGTAAACAAATTAAACAGAATTTAAAAAGTTTTAAGTGAATTTATTGTTCAGTTTTAAAAGACTTTAAAACAGAGCCTGTGAAAAAACACCCAAAATAAATTCCTTTCTTTGTTTTGTCTCTCAGCCTTACAGTCCCGCAGCGCTGAATCACACCTGCTGTATTGAAATGGAGTGAATCTCCAGTGGCTGTATTGATTAATGCAGCTTTATAAAGATAATCCCTCAACTTCTACAATCAGCTGTGGGCTAAACAGAAAGGTGTGACTCTACATTATCACCCAGCTAATCTTCCTCCGCTAACTCGCTATCAGGTCAGGCAGGAATCTCCCACCACACAGGGTGAGTTTCGATCAGGACACCCTCGGTGTGGGGCTTACTGTCACCAGGGGACGAGAGAAAGAGAGAATGAAAGAGTAGAAAGTGAGGGAAAAGAGGATTAGAGAAGCAGTGAGCTCAGGACATCTGGGTAGGCCTTTATTAGTCTCGCCATCATCCCAGAGAAAGAAGCCAGAAGGGTGGTTTCTCTGAGAGATGATTGGAGAGGTATTCCCAGCATCCTTCAGGGCTGAAGGGAAGGATCTACATAAGCTCTCCACGGAATCTCAGCGGTATCCGGGGCCATGCTAAGACGTCATGGCTCACAGTGCTAATATGGACCCTCAGAGACTCTGTCAGTTCTTTTGAGCGAAGCGCTCCTACTGTTTTTGTGTGCTTACAAACCACACAGAGCTGTAGGTCTGAAATTAAACCTCTTCTGCTTGTTTTATATTTATTTACTGAATCGCTACGAGACCTGTGTGATTATTTTATTCTGTCTGAAATCTATTGATGATCAATTACTTTTCACATTATAAAAATATAAATAATAGCATTTAAAAAATGTAAATTAAACTCATTTTAAACCTGCAACCTCTACAAATATACACACGGACAAACGCATCTCATTTCCTGAGGACTCCACACGCAGTGTGTTTATAAAGTCCACGGTTATACATTCTGAATAAATTGCTTTTGTTTAACCAGACATATAAAGCTGCGTTCCTGCCGATTGCGTTTCCAATATAGATGGATCAAAGCCTGATTATGCTTGTTTATCCCGGTAGCCGCATGAATATCTGACAGAAGCTATACTGCTCTGTTTGACGGCATTATACTGCCCTAATCTACAGTCAGCCGTTCAGATGAAAGCTGTTTTATTCAAAGGATGACGAGGTGAAGCTATGAAGAAGTTTGTGTGTCGACCTTGTCGTCTATTTTTGGGCGTCTGTTGTTTGATTAAATAAGCCCTGGTATGGCTGTAAGAGGCAATCACACAGAGATTTCTGAAGAGTGTGAAGAGGTCTAGAGAACAGCGTGGAACCCCACAGAAACTCGAGTGCTGTTATATAGAGAGAGTTTTATTTCTCGACAGGAAGAAATAAGCTTTATTCAAACTTCTGAGTTCTGGACCAGTCGACGTGGACGGACGAGCGTGAAAATGACCAATGGCTGTAAACAGGTAAAATGAAAATTGGTAACAGGTAAAATTGAATTTTAAACATTGGAAACATTAGAAAAACATTTCTCAACCCTAAATTGTAAGCTGGGCAGGTGATTGTGGAGCGCTAACAATGAACAGGTGAGCTTAACCGGCAGAGAATGAATGAATACAGACAAGTTGACAATGGACAGGTGAGAATAATGGACAAGTATAAACAGGAGGGACCGAACAATTACGTTTGGACAAGCCAGTATAAACAGGTGGGATGGGCAGGTGAAAATGGACAATAAAAATGGCAAGAGCTTGTACCCAGAATTCTTTTGGTTAGCCACCTTCACGCTCAATTACCTCAGGCTCCATGCTTGATATAGCTGACGAATGGAAGACAGCTGGCTGAGGCATAATTCAGACAGGACAGAAATGAATGTGGCCTCTTCTCCAGAGCCCAGAGTGGGTTTCACAATCCCCACCTAGAGTTGTATCTGTAAAAAATACAACTGATATTTTTGTATTCTGATATTTCTGAGAGAGCATCAGCAACACTCTAAGAACAATCTCTGTTAGCTTGAAAGTTGTCCTACATAAAGTCATATATAAATATTACAGAAATTACTCAGTAAAACTGTGTTTGTGTTGAGGATCATATTTTTTATGCGGGTGAAACTTCTCATCATTACAGGATCATTAAAGGAGCGTGAAAACTTGTGTGCAGAGATGAGTTTGACAGGGTCAAAGTCATTTAAACATCTTTGCTCTTTAGCTTTGTTGTGGCGTTTTGTCACTTGTCTATTTTCCTGCTTCTTCATCTTTCTTTTCACACTCTGTCCTTCCCACAACAAAGAGTGAGATGCATAAATAAAGCACATTTCAAAGCTCTCTCTCCCTCTCTCTCTCTGAGTGTTAACTCTGGATCATAAACGCTGTGAATTATGGAGCTGGTGAGGCGTCTGCATGGCAGGGTGTTAATTGACCAAACCAAGAGTTCATTTCAGATCTCTTAACTGCTGAACTGTCACGTTACAGGAGTCAAACCAAAGATGGGCGGAGATGACACGACTTACCAAAGATGGCACTACTTATCAAAATATGCTTTTTAAAAGTAGTGTGTGTGTTTGTGTGTGTGTTTGTGTGTGTTAGGAGGGTGGGTGCTGGTCACACACTTTGTCCTGTGAAGTTCTATAAAAAAATTAAATCTATTTATCTGTTATATATTGGACTGTATTTGGTGTTTATTGTGTTTATTTTGGACCCTTATCATATATATAAATCAAAAGGTGTGTTAAGTATCACATCTTAACTATAATGAGTGTGACACAGCAAAGGATGCTGGGAAATGGAAATGTTTCTCACAAGCTTAATTGCAGGATGCTAATTCTGTGGAAGATGCAAAACGCTACAGTTTCACCATTACGCTAAACAATTACCACATACACTACAGAACAGTACAGTATGTACAGAACAGTATGTACAGTAGCATTTCCATGACATAATTAGTTTTTCCATTCAATACCAAAGTACATATTCAAAACAAGAAACATTGGGTTAGCATAGTATAGCTAAAAAAGCCATAGTAATACTATGGTATTGTTTTTGTATTGAGTCTTTGGAACCTGAACACAGTCTTTACCCTTGATGTGGGAAGTTCTTGTTTCCTTTCAGACAGGAAGAGCGTGAGAGAAAACACGAGTATGTTTCTGGGTTCTTACATCAGTTATGACTGACAACTGAGGTGGCAACTGCTGCAGTACGGCCTGAAGTTCTTCAACCTGATCTGTCAAAATGCATCTTTCCTGACAGAATCCTGCTATAGCTCAACCAAACTCATCTCACCCACCCTTCAAACAAACCATTAACCTCAAACAACTGAGTTAACTTCTCAGTTAACTGAGTTTTGGGGGTTTCACTTGTGCATTGTGGTACATTTTGCACGTTGTGTGTTGTTTTCTGTGCTTGATTTCCTGTTTCAAGTATATGTTTCCACTCATGTGTTAAACAGTCTGTGTGAAATACAGGGTTTTGTTCTTGATATATGAGCAGAAGAAAGATGCAACGATTAGGAAACAATAGAGGAACTGAAGATTTTAAAGATTAAACAGACCCTGAAATGAAACTCTAGTGCTGGAGAGGGCGATAGGTGTGTTCTATTATTTAGTATAACAGCACTCTGTGGATTGTGTGTAAAAGAGAGAAATCAAGTTTATTTTCACTGTTTCACTGAAGATGCCAGTGAAGATCCAGACTCCCACAATATCTTCAAAGGTCRYCTAAAACAAGAGACAGTTTATTAAAAAAACATGTACATGACCACACTCACACACACACTCACACACACACACACACACACACTCACACACACACATCAGCACATAGACATAACATACACAGACACATAACTTTCCATAGACAGACTTTTACACTGTACAAACTGTATATTTTATCGCTTAATCGTCACTTTACCCTCACAGAAACATTTCTGCATTTTTATATCAACAGCATCATTTAGTATGTTTAATAATCAACTTTCTTCATGCAAATCACTGGTTTGTCCCAAGAAGTAGATGTGTGTGATGTTTATCATCCTTTACCAAGAGACATTTGTTAGTTCTTACCTATAGGATGCCCCTTTAAAGCTTTATGAGCAGATATGACCAGTTCCTGCATGTTTGTGTACGAGTGAGCGTCACACAAAGGAGACGTGAACGCCTCTCGAGAGGCGCGAGAAGTTATTTCCTCCCGCCGCTCGCTAGCAGAGCTACAGTCCTTCTGCAAAGCTGATTTACAGATTAACAGGAAAGTCTCTTCCTCCTGAGAAAGTCCCACTTGAGAAGACATTAAAGATGTTTAAGAGGGATTAAGCCTCCAGTACTGACTGCCTTAAAACCTTTTCTTCAGGTTTTTGGGACAGATTACAGAGGGAGAATCAGTAAACGTTAGAGAAATGAAACTGCGAAGACTCCAGTAATGTTACCGTGTCAGATTAATGAACTTCTCTCATTTATAAATGAAGTTAAACAGCCATTCTGCCACTAAAAGCTTCTAGACTCTAATGTGGAACAAATTAACTATGTTTGAAATAATGGCAGAAGTTTTTCTCAGGTGAGACGTTTGTTTTGCGTTTAACGCCACCGCTGTCTACAAGAAAGATTTTGAAGATATCTCACCTGTGCCGATTCTCTCCTCAGGCAGGACTGGATATGAGTGTGAGTCTAGGGCAGCGGAGATGAATTTCCACCGACTCTAATCCTCCGTGTGATGGAGGAAACATGTGGAGCAGACCAGCTGTGCTGAAGAAGCGCAGGAGAGGAAAACGAGAGCCCGCTGTGAGGATGATGATGAGGGATCTCTCGCGGCTGGTGCCCGTGAAACGAGAGAAGCGGATCGGTCCATCTGCCTTGGTGACATCACTTCCTTTCTGGACATGACACCATTTCCCCAGCCAAATACATGTGCATTCAGAGGGCTACACTTGAGCCCCCTGCGTCTCTCTTTTCTCTCACCACCCAACGCAGCACCGGCATCCATCTCTGGTTCATAATGAGATAATTAACGCTGTTTGATTAATTGCAATATGGCGAAAGGATCTGCAAGGTCTTCCCAAAGACTTCATTCAAACGCAGGGCCTAGCAGGAGAGCTAAACTGTGTCACCTTCCTCCAGGCCGGGAAGTAAAGCTGCAGGGTAATTAATGGACGTTTGGGCATACGGGGTTTGCGTCAGACTTATGATCAAATCTCACTGTGTGCTGTAGTGTTTGGAAGGTCAAAGGATGGTTTAATTAGTTATTATGAGACCCGTGGAGGCCTGTAATATACACACAGAGGAAAATGGCTGAAGGAATTAGTATTGATTTAATGAAAAGAGACCAATTATGTCCATAACTGGACCAAAAAATAAATGCATGGATGGACAGACGGACAGACAGACAGAGAGACAGACAGAGATAGATGAAGGCTTGAAATTGTACATAAAAACACCATCAGAATCACATGCCGGGGGATGATTTCTGTCAAATCATTCTGACAGCTCTGTTATCCAATCAGTGATGAAGTGAGACGTTCCTCATCCAATGACAGCCCTTCATTAAATCTTAACACAGATGCACAAAACATGCAGAGACTAGCTAGAAAAACACAGTTCTCATGAGACACCATCCGCCATCTGAAATCACTCCAGAAACTGTAAAACAGAAAGAAAGAAAATTAAAGACTGCTGGCATGTAATATTGTTACTGAACTGAGAGTCTGTGCAAACAAACAAGCATTTCATATATTTACTGAAAGTATTAATATTACTAAAATAATTACAAAATTATTTAATGTACTTGCCCTTATTTTGTTTTCTGTCCAATGTTGGGAAAAGTTTTAATTGACACATCTTGACTCACAGTGTTTTTGATTGAGGAAGTTTAACCATGGTAAACAGTATGTAGTTTTAACTATGATATTTGTATTAAAACAATATTTGTATTTGTTATACAAATATTCCAAAAACACATGGATATTGGTACTTACAAAACACAATATTTATAAGAAATTAACTAAAAGTTATATAAACTAAAAGAATTTTGTCAACACAGAAAAGCAAAATGTGTCAAGACTGTAGTTTCCTACTACAGTCAGAAAACTTTCTAGAAAAGAAATTAACTACAGTAGCATTTATAGCATTAGTACACTCTCTCTCTCTCTCTCTCTCTCTCTCTCTCTC
>JBAJNP010013365.1:0-12220 GCA_036877545.1 Yasuhikotakia modesta | reverse complement strand
CACGCGCACGCACACACACACGCACGCACGCACGCACACACAGGTGTTTAATTAATACATTCTAACTTGTGCTCCGTTTTCATTCTGTTTACAGTATGTTCATCTTGCACTTTACTTTAGTTTTGTTTCCCCCGTTTTGTGTTTCACTCTGGATCCCTCTTGTATCTTGTATTCTGTGTTGCACCTGACATCCAAACAAGTTCCTACTACTGTACAGTGCCCTTTACTGTATCTGGCAATAAATTGTTTAGAAGTTTAGAAGCACTGCCACCTAGTTTTAAAAGAAAGAAAAATTTGTGTCTTTACAAAAATATTTCCTTGGTGCCATTGATAGGCTTCAAATATTGTTGTGGGCAATGAGGGGGCCATGCGTAAAAATGCCTATAAAATATAGAAGATACATACACATCATTAATATACTTTAGTCACCAACCCTCAGCACTATAGTGCAGCTGTTTAAATGCCACTACAACACGCATTTTATACACAATTAATGTCTTAAGGGGTCTTGAATATTTTGCCGCTGGTGAAACGAGTGAATGGAGAAGAGCGAGGGACGACATCGCGCTCAGTTCCGCTCCTCGCTGGATAACGCCGTTTGCTTTTTACAGACTTTAATCCGTTTTCTTTAATAACAAAGGCAAATGTTTCAGTGACTGTATGCTGTCAAAATGTCACTGTGAAGCCGCCAAAGGATTTTTCTTTGGTGATTGTACTTTAATGTACACGACGAATGACTGGAGTAAATACTGCTGGATCTGATCATCAGTCATGAAAACCGCGTGTAAACGGCCATATGATAGTGTTAAAGTTTCTGTGCGCTGGGTATGTAAAGGAACTTTAAGTAATGGACTATATGCGCACATATGTATCCAGAGATGTTTCCGTGGGTAATGTGTGCAGTACAACAGCGACTGTTGTGAGTTCAGGAGTCTGTGAAGGTCTGCAGGAGGATGCTGGACTCAGCTGCTCTCACATTGCGGCTTTGGACTTTTCTCTTATTCTTCTGGTGTCTTTTGTGTCAGGTACGTTGATTTCCATCATTCAGCAGCATTAGGTTTCCTGTCATCAGAAATAAAGAGCAGGTTTCTGCGCTTCCACACTTTTGCTGACTGAATTTGTTCATAAAATAGATATTTGAGAAAAGAATTAAAGTGGTTAAAGCAGGTGAAGTATTTGTAGATGTGATATCTGCATATGAGGTTTCACTGCTATCACCAAATTCCCCCCTTTTTATCTACAAGGAACTTGAACAAATGAACAAAAGACTCGTTGTTTTAATACTTTTAAAACTATATAGAGACATGGTATGTAGTTGTTGGTTTTTATATTATGCATTAGCACCTAACAGAGCTTCACTTCTGCTGCCAAATCAAATCTAAATCTTTTGACTCAGGTAATGGAAACACCATTATCAGTTCAATTCACTTCATTGTCACAGGTGTACATAAATTGTAAATCCTGTGTGCAAAGTCCTAGCAGCAGTGCAGGTTTAGTAATGTGAAAGTGTCTCCTAGCTGCTGCAGGTCCATTTCCCTGATGGGAGCAGAGGCATTCTGTGCCCCGATCGGATGGGAGTTCAGTTCCAGTGATGCCCTAGCCTGTTTTTTTTAGTGTTGTTAATTTAGTGATGAAACATTTGTCAGGCAGGCAAAGCTACAATGAAATTAGACTTTAGGGATTGCTGGTCATATGAAGCTTATGTATATGCAGGTATGAGTGATATGGAAGATGGGTGGATGCATGCATGATGAAAGGTTGTATTGGCCTTCCTGTAGCTCAACCGGTATAGGATTGCATTAGCAGCGCAAATACAAGTTCTGATAAAAAATACATTAATATGTGTATATATACACGTTGAATTTACTGTAAGTCACTTTGGATAAAAGCATCTTCATAATATTGGGGTGGGGTTGGCCTCTGGTTAAAGCTCTGGCTGATTTGAATATTTAGGAGGTGATCTATGAATTAGTCTGAGTTAGGTACTTACCTTCAAGTTTCTGAGGGACTGAACAACTTTGGATAAAAAGGAACAGGTAAAGCGTAGTAGAGACGAGACTCTACGTGTCACTCTGTTTCTCTCTTAGGCTGCATTTCAGCGATCCTCCTCACAGTATGGCATAAACACAGCAGCTAAAAAGTGCCGGGCGATGTGCTACTGCAGGACATACCCACCTCCCCCACCGCCACCTCCTCCCCCGCCACACATTCTTCTTGCTGTGGGTAAGTCCTGCAAATGTCACTCTGTGGTGTTTTTTAATGTTCTTTAGATTAAGTCTCCAGCAAGAATCTGTCAAAGCTATTTTAAGTACTTCCAGCTCAATGTCAAAAGCAGACATATATGTACATTTTGTTTATTTTAGAAATGCGTGTGTTTTGTAACTGACAATAAAAACTAACAATAAGACAGTCTGTTTAATCATTATGTATGAATAAATAGAAATTGCAGAAATAAGTACATAGCTTACTTAAGCATAAGACATTTCTCGTTTATCTTACACTGATCAGTCACTTTTTGTTGACAACACATTGACTAAATGCTTAGCTAAATTCCCTACATTATAAGCAATGTTTTTTCACAGTTAATTTAGGACTAGGGTGTTATTAGTAAGGAGTCAACTATTTAAAACTCAGGTTGCCTGAGACACAACCATGCTATGTCATGTATTCATATACATAAATTAAATTTTAAAATAAATATTGTTATGAAATAACCATTTAATTGAAGCAATACGACTTGTGAAGTGTTTTAGAACACAACTTTAAACTGGCTCGCATCTAGTTACATCCTTTTAAGTCTGAATGCAATGCAACAGAGAAATACAACACACCCATATGTAATGTTATGTCAGAGGAATGTCAGAATACAACTGGCAATACTTTGTTGTGTGTGATTGGCATGGTTTAAATATGAAGTCTACAGGATGTGAATGTCCAGGCCAGTCCTTATGTTGAATGAATTGAAAGTATGAATGTATTAACAGTCTTTTGCTTATCACGCTGACTATCTCTTTCTTTCAGATACAGAGTCTTCTTTTCTTTTGCTGAGGTCCTGGTGGATTGAGATTATTGTGGTTGGGACTATCGGAAGTGCTTTGGCTGTATTTCTTTTGGTTACTGTTATAATCTGCTACAAAGCCATAAAAGGTATGTAATATCTTCAAACGGCTGCACTAAAGTCTTAATGCACTATTCTGATAATTTAACACACATTTAACACATCTCTGAATGTTTGACTGTATTAAGAAGATAGACATAAGTCCCATACCCTCTCACTCTGCTCAAATCAGTAATCAGTAACAGCTAGAACAGCTGATGTTTCCTGGGATCAGAGAAAGAAGAGTTGTGTAAGTCCCCAGAGTGTTGGAGTTCACACTGGAAAGGAGAAAGACTCCATATGGTGGTATGGCTCTTGACTGAATTCTGTGTATTGTTAGCTCAGGGAGGAAGTGGCCCCAGCTGTGGTGATTTTCATTGCAGTATGTCTACAATCTCCTGCTTCAATTAAACATTTTCCCTGGAGATGGTAACCTGATGTGAGACGTGAGATGTGAGGAGCTTCATACCCCAAATCCAATACAATGTCATAATTTCAGAATGTGTGGTTGAAAAGTAACTGTGCTGTGCTCTTTCAATGTTATTAACCAGCAGGTCTACAAAAATGATCTTCTATGACCAGTGCTCCAGTATGTGTTTAAAGATTAGTTATCTGTAATGAAATTCACATCCCTCTGCCCACATTCTTGCCTGAGATGGTACATATGTGAGCCCCTATGTTGCAACTTTGGCAATTTAGTTGTCCATTGGATAGGACAGACAATCCTATATGATGGGAGTTGGTGAAAGCATCATTTTTTTGGACCCTGGCTGTTAGGAGACATGGAATGTGAAGTGAAATCAACTGCTTGGCATCATTCTGGTATTTTATGTTTCTGTGGATAATGACTACAATGCAGCATGGTGGGAATCTTCCAGCCAGTGATGCCACTCCTACAGTGCCAGCTTGTTGGCCAAAAGCTCTTGGTTGTGTTAGGCATAAACTCCTGAAAAAAGCATATGGGTGAAACTTAACTGGATTCTACTGTGGCTGAAATAAAGACCACTTTACCCCTGTAGTGGAGACATCGACAGTTCTGGATCAGCCATTTAATTAAATGTGTGTGATACTGAAAATTAAAAACAATTGGGTAGAAACAGAATCAGCTTTGGTTTTGAACACCTAAACTATTTTAGCATGAGGACTGGTCTCCATATTCTCTGCTAAACCTTAAATAGAAATGGGTGCTGCACCGAAACAGCTTGATATCAAACATTTATCATCTGTGTGAAGTGGTATCACCACCTGCCACATGTAACCTGCTGCCATCTATTATTGAGAAACTTGGGTGGTACCAGAACAGTGGGACGCTTAGGGGCTTATCAGTAGACATCAATGTAACATTTAGGAACAGCAGTTTAGGAACAGTGTTGTGTGCAGTTTAATTCATAAGGAAAACAGTCTAATCATAATTTATGATTGGAGCTTATTTAAAATATTCAATTTTTAAACATTCTAGGGATGCAAAAATTTGGTTTGTATAAATCCTGACTGGAATTCCAGGTATTTTACTCAAAGACATGGATAAAAACCACCGAGGACCCAGAGCTGTAGTTCAGAAGACAAAGAGAAAGATGCACCCTCCCACACCCCTTATACTAGGAATGAATGCACATGGATGTATGAATAGTTCTAATATTCCTTGTTTCTAATGTTTCTACACTATGAAGTCTGATAAAGTTTGATCACTATTAATCTGCCATTACAGGTGATGAAGAGGTTTGTTTTGGAGACACTGTAGACATTAACCATTTGCCTGAAAAAAGAAAAAAAAATAAGACGTGACAAAAAATGTTTAATATCCAGAGGTTACAATTATTTTGAATACATTTGTTTCTTTGAATGTGTGATAAGGCTGCTTTTACTTTGTATAGTTTTAAAAGGACTTTTTATTATTTACTTCTTTTAATTTTTAAATGACTTTGATATAAAAAATTATCATCACATCATTACTTACCTAATTTTTATGGGCACTTTTTCAAAAATATATTGACTTTTCACGGTGTAAATTCTGTCATAGGAAAAGGACTACAATTACAACAGAACAAAATTATACATATTTTACACATACATATATATTTATCTGTAGAATTATATTGTGTGTGTGTATTTTTATTTTAAGTGGAGCACCAGCGACTTACTTGAACCTTTATAAATGTACCTTTAGGGGTTCTGAATAAACAGAACATCTGTACAGAATGGCCCAAGGAAAACTGTATTCACTCCTGCATCACATACACAGGCTCATAAGACACAGAACACTGGACAAACACAATAATCAGAAAGGCAATGAAAAAAGAGGATATATAAAGGCCATGTTAAATAAGACTGTCTCACAAACAGCAGATTCAGCACCATGCAGTTTTAGAAATTAACTAATATTACTGATAACACATGATAAAATAGTGGTACTTAAAATGTCATGAAAATGTTATTATAAATAATACTCTGGTTTGTTTACAGTATGTTTGTTATTGTTTTTATATGTGCAGGACACCACTGAAGAATGTTAGAAGTTGTGGAGATCGTTCTATGAGCTCCTTCATGAAAACAGCAGCTAATGACACTGTTGCGTATGACATGTGAAGCTCTGATGTCTGGCGTTAAAGCAGAAGACATGTGGAGATTAGTGGAGATTTCCAAGAAAAACATCTGTTAAATTCTAAAGCAAAGTCAGTAAGGTCAAACTGATGCAGAGACCCTCAGGATGCCATTACCTGGTGAATGGATTGCAGATGGCACAGTTACAGTGATGTGCTGTTTTCTAAATGACTTTCTATACAGGCATTTTTGAACAGTGTCGATTGTGGCATAGATCACATACCCTTGTGTCTGTGCAACAGCTTTTCTGTAAATGAATGCACCCACAGAAATTGATATTTTCCTTTGAACTGTATTCAAATATATATTCTAAAGGTATTAAATATTTATTTATCAAATGTAAAATGTAAATAATGCAAAAGTTTAAATACTGATAACAAAAGGTTGCATTGATGACTGTTATTCACTGATAACCGTGAAATGGTTTCCTAAGTTTATACATTGTAGAAATTAAACCAGTCCAAAGCTCTGTGATAGTGACTCCAGGTGTGACTGCTGGAACCAGGATGTTCAAACACGTCTGCACATTCGTTTTCAGCATTTCAGTGTCACCCACTCATGAGCATTTACATTATGTTACCATTCAGATACCAGATTATTTTGTCATCTGTGTGAATGATAAATACTGATGTGACTTCAGTCACACCATTATATGAGACCTCTTTAGGAATCTTTTCATAATTTATCTGCCAGACTATCTTCCCAGTTCACTGCTTTATGTATAAGCTCTTAGAACAGTTAACAGTATTTATCTTCACTCAAGGTGCATAACGGTGTTATGAGGAGAACTGGCCATGCCAACAGTTTTTTTCTCCTCTGCAACACCATTGGAGTTTGCACTGTTACCTTCAGCTCACTGGGAGACAACTGAAATTAGGTTTTAGGGTTCTGTACTTTGTCAATATCACCTTCAATATCAATTCACCTTCTGCAGCAGCAGCAGCAAATGAAAAATAATAACCATGCAGCAACATTGTACCGGAGTAAATGTTGTGAATGTAATCAGTCTTAAAGAGAGAGATGCATATAATCTGAAAAGCTTAAGATGAAATATATATATATATATGAAAAGCTTAAGATCAAAGCTTAATTTATATTCCATCTTAAGCTTTATTAGTATGATTTCTATGATTTATTAGTATGTCACAACATCGCTCTCTCTCCAAGACTGATTACTTAATAACATTTAATTAAATATTTGAAAGGGTTTTAGTTTCAGACCAATATGGGAGTAGATGTCTAAGCAGTTTATCACACACATGGCAGGATAGTTCAAGGATCAAAGTGCTTTATACTCGGATTGTATGTGATTTTTGTGATTTTTTTAGGCAATCAAAGGATCTATATTTTAAAAAAGGGAATATAAAGGATTGCAACTAAATTTGGCAAATATTATGCTGAGACATTAAAGATGCTTAATTGCAAAATGCCAAACAGTGTGAGGCAATAAATTAATGTCAAAAAAAGGAACAGGAAGTGGCTCACACCTGCTGTGTGAATTAACTGATTTTGTTCAAATTTAAGTATGTTTTTCCTAAAGAGTGATGACAGGTGGCTATTGTGAGTCACAGTTGTAGTGCCATCAACTGGCTGAAGGAAGTATGTCACTTGAAACAGTTTAAGGGATCATTTACAAGAGCTAATTAAAAATAAGAGGTATTGAATACATGCTAAACTGTGAATGGATTGTTGGTGTTGCCATGTCAAGACAATCAATTTATGATAGTGAATGAAACAAGAAGTGTCTCATATCTTTTGCATGCATTGAATGATCGACATCAAACCTGGAAAATATGTTTGGTGCTGTGGGCTGATGTAAATACTGTTGCTAGTTCTCAATTGTTTTAGATTTAAATGCATGTAACAGCTGTGCATCGGTTTCTAAAAAGCACCAGGTGTCAATAACCCTGTATTGCTTGGGTCCGTTATCGCTGCTACATTGTTTTTTACTTTCCAAACTAAGCCAAAACAGATCCAGTACAACGTTACCAAGTGGAATGATACAAATGTTTCAGTGCTGTAGTGTTTTCAGTCTTGAAACATTGCATGTCTGTGAAACTAGAGAACTAGATCTAACTGTTTTATAAATAATGTATATATGCAATATGGGACTAGTTTTCCAGTTTCCCCCTCCCCCATTTTCCAGTTGCGTTTCAGTAACATGAAACAGGAACAAACGTTGGAATGCTGTGAACAGGTAACAGACATTCAGGTGCTAACGCAGGCTAACATATAGTAACATTTGGTGATCTGAGGTTGTGTGGGGTTGTGCAGTGATTTTGTTATTAAGGTTCAAAGAAACAGCCACCTCACAGCCAGCTGGTGCTGGATCTGATGCTGTGGTACCATCTGTCTGATGGTCTCAGTCCAAAAGTCTTTGATATTCAGAGGTTTCCTCAGACACCAGCTGGGAGAAAAGCTCTTCCTTAATTAAGTGCTATGCTGCTATGCTGCTCAGGTCACCCTTTGTAGAGCTTTGTGGGTGTGTGTAACTAAATGTGCAAAATGGTGGAACTCCAGGAGGCTCATATAAAGTGGGGACATTTAAATGTCATTTGTGTACATTATTGTGATGACAGATACACAATTAGTTAGTCAACTCTAATCTTTTTTGTTTTGCAGAACTTCCTTTCTTTACAACATTGGTTGTAATTTACCAGCAGCAGTTGCTGTAACAGATATTACATTAATGCGGATGTAACGCCACATAGCCTCTTTTTTAAATTCAGTCTCATAAACTTTTTTTTAATTAAAAATCCAATAAACATTTTTAATGGCCCCTCATGTCATAATATTAGAAAATTTCAGAATGATACCCTAATACACAGCAGTATAAGGTAACTGGCACTTTTTTCCTACATATTGTCTCTAGTTTATGATGTACGGAAGTGACCACTTTTAAAGTTTCTCATACAGCACATTATAATTCAGTTTATTAATGACCATTCTTTCACATGGAAGTCTGTGGATGACAGCTGCTCACATGCCAGTTTGCAGCAGAATAAATAAATCAAAGAAATAGTTGTAATAGCTTCTACTTTTGGTATAAAAATGTTTTCCATAAAACAGTTTAAAAAGGACTATGTCATAAGACAGAACAAACATTTTAACTTCTCATTAATTATTTTGCTTTCATTATGCAACTATTGATTATGCAATAAATGTTTTCTCAAAATATTTTCCCTATTCCTAACCTTATTCTTCTACAGTATATGATGAACACACTAACACACGTCCAGTAACAAACACATATTCATTCTGTAAAGCTTCTGCAACATTGCACATGATTAATAACCAAAATGATATTTCCACAATTATTTCATGACGTAGTTCTGTGGTTGAAACAGGGAATCATGTAAAAAAGAATCATGTAAAGGACCCCAAGGACAGTTAGAGATCACATGGGGTAGAACTGTGATGCTGCTTCAGATGACTGAATTTCTACCTGGGCCATTTTAAACTGAGTACACTGAAGCCATTTGCGCAGGATGAGAGAGAAAGATGAAGAGCCAGGACTCTGCAGACACTGATGGTTTACTCGGTTCTGAATCGCTTGCAAACGCAGCTGAAGACCTGCAGACAGATGCTGTTGACAGGAAGAGATTTATTCCTTGAGCTATTTTTTCACGTTTTGGTTTGTTTTTACATTGACTCTAGTAATCAGGGTTAGACTGATTAAATCTGGGCAAACCCAAATGACAAATGATGAATACTTACATTTAAATTTGACTGAATCATTGGCAGCCACATAGGAATCAGCTAATACAGAACAATGCAAATTCCATTTTAAACACTTCATTTGTTACACTTCATTACATTATAATGATGTATTCTTTATATGATTAACTGTATGTTTAGAAATCACTTACTTTTACAAAAATAGTTGAGTTACACTCCTGTAAAGCTTCCATTAGACTTATGACATGTAAACACACCATCTCTACCATCTGAAAGGACACAGAGTATGAAGTGACAGACACAGATTTAAACAACACACATGTTGTTTCAGACATACCTACCGTATAATGAGATATTTAATGATATGACTATGATGACTTTAATGACTGATGTCTTTTGGTCATTCACAAATGCAGTATGAAGTATAGCAAAATGAGGACTGACATAGAATTTAAAACAATGAAGATGATCCAAAACTTGTTAATAGGAACTAATAATAACTTTTATTAGTAACATGGGAAACAGGAACACAAGAAGCAATAAACAGAAACTAACTGTTATATATTCCTGACTTCTATATAATAAATTTGATTGAAATTCGAAATTAAGTTTGAATAAAACAGAGAGATTTACATTTAGTATAAATGAATCACATTCAGTCCAAATGAGAGAATCACATTAATTCTAAATGGCTCATGTTTGGTCTAAATGAATCACATTTAGTCCAGTTTTAAAACATCTCTTACCACTTTGTTGTGGGCCATGAGTTGAAGAATACTGGGAGTCACACGGCTCCAGAACTCCAAACCCGTAAGGATGGCGCCAGAGGAAAACTCATTCTGGTTCTGGTTTTGATTCGTTGGAGCAGCTGATGCCTGCTCACAGTAGATGGTCCACAGCTGAGCAAACATGAAGGCGTGGAACAGCGAGCACATGTGCAGGACTGACGTCTACAGACAAACACAACAGCAACAACATCAGTACTGTCAGAGGGTTTGTACATCTCTGTATGTGATGTATCATACCTTGGATTGTTCTGGGAATCCAATGAGGATGACAATGAGATGGTCAGCAATGTGAGATCCAGCATCCAGTGGAATAGGCATACAGGATGTGGAGCCCTGGTGTAAAGCACTGTGAGTAAGAGAACCTAGAAGAAGCCAAGACAGCTGTCGTATGTGTGACACACATTCAATGAACTCCTTGGGCCTGAGGAAACAAAACCATATTTTAAACCCCAAGACAAGCCAGTAGACTCAAGCAGATCAATGTTTCTGTATAACTCAGATACTCAAAAGCTTGCGCTTATGAACCATTGCTGGAGAGAATTGCAATTTTACCCCTGTTGCATTGCAGAAGGTGGATGGTAAAGCCATGGTAAGAAGCGAATAACTGCTTTGTTGTCTCTGTGGTTTCCTTTGCTTATTTCCATTGCTGCAATCTGAGCCAGACCAACCTTCAGATTCCCACCAAATGTGTCCTCATGCAGGGGCTGACAGCATGCCTTCATGTGACTCTAGATTACACACAGTACAGAACAGATTACACACAGTACGGATCAGATTACACACAGCCCAGAACAGATCACACACAGCCCAGAACAGATCACACACAGCGCAGAACAGATCACACACAGCCCAGAACAGATCACACACAGCCCAGAACAGACTACACACAGCACAGAACACATTACATTTATGCATTTACCAGACCCTTTTATCCAAAGTGACTTACAAATAAAGGAACAATAGAAACAGTAGATCAACTGAAAAAACAACAATCTTATAAGCATGGTGCCATTTTCCCTAGACTAGTATAGAGTAAGCAAACAAGTGCAGTTGTCCCCCAAGTGCAGTTTTTTTAATAGAGAGAGTAAAGAGAGGTATAGACGAAAAGAAGAAAAGAAAAGGAAAAGAAAAAGTGTTAGTAGTAGTCGAGTGGTATTAATTTGGGTAGTATTGTCTAAAAAGGTGAGTTTTTAGTCTTTTTTTGAAGATGGAGAGTGAATCAGCTTTTTTAATAGAGACTGGAAGGTCATTCCACCAGGAAGGAACAATCCAGGAGAAGGTTCATGACAGCGATTTCTTGCCTCTGTGGTGTGGCACCACGAGGCGTTGCTCACTAGCTGAACACAGGCTTCTGGAGGGCACATAGGTCTGTATGAATGAGTTTAGGTAACTTGGTGCAGACCTAGTGGTTGTTCTGTAGGCTACCATCAGTGCCTTGAACTTGATTCGAGCAGCCAATTACTTGATTCGAGCAGCAGTTGAGCTGAAGGTGGTGAGCCTTCATCCAAGTTGAGATGTCCGTAAGACAGGCTGTGATGCGAGCAGCAACTGGAGTGTCTTCCGGTTGAAAGGAGAAGTACAGTTGTGTGTCGTCGGCGTAGCAGTGATATGAAAACCTGTGTTTCTTGATGACAGACCCTAGTGAAGACATATAGATGGAAAAGAGAAGTGGTCCAAGAACAGACCCCTGAGGAACACCAGTGATGTGGCCTCGAGACATCACCCCTCCAAGACACCCTGAAGGATCTAACTGAGAGGTATGAGGTAAACCACTGAAGTACAGGTCCTGAGATACCCATATTCCTGAGGCTTGATAGGAGAATCTCCAGCAAAATAAGGATGGAGGATTTAGATGCAGCTCTTGTCAAATGGAGAGCTGCAGTAACAGAGTAGAGCCTTCTCAGTTAAGTGGCCACTTTTGAAGCCTGATTGGTTGGTGTCCAGTAGGTTGTTCTTTGTGAGCAGGATTTAGAGATGGTTTCTTGAGCAGTGAGGAAACCTGAGCCTGCTTAAAAGCTGTGGGAAAAATACAAGTGTGAAGGGAGTTATTGATGAT
>JBAJNP010013364.1:0-12221 GCA_036877545.1 Yasuhikotakia modesta | reverse complement strand
AACATTTGTGTTGCAGATGACCAGACAGATGACCATTAGTTGTTTTAACAACTAATCTGTGTATAACATTTAACGTTCCAAATGTAACAGTTTGTGAAACCCACATGCTTTCATTACTGCAACTGCAGATAAAACATTCTGGTTGTTGTAATGTTTACTTTGCATTTACGTCATTTAAATTAGCCTGGATACAAGTTTCTGCAAGATCTAGGTAAGACTTGTTTGCCTAAGATGCTGCCAGGCAAAATTAAAACAATATGGAGTTTTAATGTAACCTTTTAGTCTGGGTTGGTCCATGTGTTGAGTCCAATTTGAAATCAGTCACCTTTGATCTCAGCTGAATGAAATTGGGTCAGTCAGCAAGTCTCCTCTGGTCGTAAGCAGTTTGAATTTATGGCAAGCAGCCAACACTTGCTAAACTGCACAGGTGTAGTTTTCTGTCAAACCAGTTGTTCAATGACATGTCTAAACAAACTGGGCCTTTTGACTAAGTAACTGTACTAGATAGTATTCACTATCCTTTCTAACCAGTAATTCACAATTACTAGTTCATAATATAACATTTCTAGATAAATATATTGTCTTGATATTAGTGCAGTTGAGTATAGTTATACATCTAGATATACTTAAAGGGCCAGTGTTTACCTTTATCAATCCATCATTTTGCTGTTTAGCATTGGACATTTTTTTAGTTTTTCACAGTATCTTGTCAACTGTCAATCTTAATTCAAAAATGGCTGATCCTGTTTTACAGGCTTGTGTTTTTAGTTTCCCTCCCTGTCTGATTTTAAATCTTTGCTCTGTGCATAAACACAACACAGTTTACAATAAACCTTGTTAGCGAAAATCTGAAAAGCTACTTTCTATTGGTTACACAAGGTATCTGTTTCTGCCTTAACCCTCATATTTGTTCATGTAATAATTACCCGTTTAGATGAAGTTCCACTTTCAGGTTCTGTGTTTAACCCCTGCTTCTCTTTCTGGCACTGTCAAAGGTTTCGGTATTTACAAAGGGGACTTCAGATTGTAATTTCAGCATTATCACTCTCTAAACATACTTAAGAATAGGATACAAAACAGGGGCTGAAAGTCTTCAGTGGTCAGAGAAAGGAGGTTAAAATGAATACTATTTGAGCAGTTTTATTTTAAATAAAAATATATTAAGTCTAAATATATTTATATAATAACATTGTCAACTTTCACCTGTTATTTCTAACTTTCACCTGACAGTGTACACATAAACAACAGAAAAATATATACAAATATATACATTGGCAAAATTTGTCTAAAATAACCTATTACTCAGTTTAGTTAGTTCCATTAAATTACATTAAATAGTTTTCAACATTAAATATAGTTGGGCCATTAAAATTACATGATACGTCACTAAATATATTAATGTGGGCATCTAAGGAGTGTATAAATGCTTTGTGAAGCCATTACTAGCTATAATTTGTTTGAAAAAACAGCAATATATATATATGTAAGGAATGTCACCTCATTGTGGTTCTGAAAAACAATCACACCTCAAAACCGACTCATTGTATTAGTCCACGCACACAGGATTATATGGCAGCTTCTGTATTCTGAAAGCCTTGTGTCAGTGTTACATCCTTTATGTGAGCAGACGTGGACACAGTTTATTGTACACATGCTCAGATACAATTGCCACAAGCCCACAAACTCACAGCCTGTCACACCACATTTCAAGCAGTTTGTTAGTGTTACACCTGTTCATTCAGCGATTCCAGTGACACACTGTGTTTAATCAGATGGGCTGTTTCTAAATTTAAATGTATGTAATTCCAATATTAGGCATGTAAATCTCTAGAGATCAAACTTTATTATTATAATATAATTATTATAATAAAAGTGACTTATGAATACATACGATTTTCTTTTAAACTGTTAAATCTTCATAATCTTATAGAAACTCTTAACAGCTTTATTTTACAATTTTAGTATGTCATAATACTTCAAAGAGTGTTTACTGAGTTTAGTATTTAGACCTAGAAGATATATATTTAAATAAATTAAGGTTATTTGACAATTTTTCAAATGTCACATAAACTAATGCTAAATGCTAATTTAGTTATTTATACTAATGTTTCTTTTATTTTGTTATTCTGCTGCAATTTGTATTCTTCTTCTTATTATTATTATTACAAACGTTTTTACTTTTCAAATCATATATTTTCCGTCTCTACTGCCATCTTTGCTAGTAACAAAATTGTAGGTAACGTACCATTATGTACCTTTTTTATATATGATAAACTCCATGAATCCAAAGTAACATTACCTATGAAATTTAACCCAGCATCTGAATTTATAAACCATTATTATAAGCTTACCGTTGCAAATCTGAGGAGATAGATTTATAGTTACGTTTATTAATTTAATAGAATGGAGTTTAACAGAATGCAGAACTCTGAGGCATTCTGTTGACGTTATGTTGTTTGAAAATGTTTGTTATATAATATAGGTTCAAATGCAACGCTTTATTTACGTTGTCTGACTAACTTCTCTCACAACAGTACAATAGATGTTATTGTGAAGACAGTAGTCAAACCTGTAATGCTCATTGAGTGTGAAATAGTTGCTGGTTATTTTGGCTGCTGTTTTGAGATGTCTGAGTGGGAAACTTAACTGTCTGAAATCATCGTTTGACAGATACTGTTGTCTCTGTTTTGACAAGCAGGTTGACAATAAGTTTCACTGAATTCTCAGTCAAAATGAGTTGGTTATGTCAACGCAACAAACACCACATACACTTGCAGTGAATTACAAATTTTGTATCTGATACAAAAATATACAAAAAAGACAGTAAATTGTAGTGTTCCTGTGTAACTCAACTCGTAGAGCATTGCGTTAGCAGCGCAAAGGTTGTGGGTTCAATCCCAGGAAACACAAGTACAAATAATATAAATGTGTTGAATTCACTGTAAGTCGCTTTGGATAAAAGCGTCTGCTAAATTAATAAATGTAAATGTAGTAAAATTATTAGCATATCATTAGCATAATAGTGTAGGGTAAAAGCTACATCTTGAAAGAACATCTTATACACTTAAATAGAAGCATGGGAATCAGATTTTTGTCTGATCAAAACCACTAATTTGATTCCATTTGATTAGAGACCTGCAGATAGTGCTGGTGTAAAATAAGAGGTAGGACATGTGTCTCCATCACTTTTTTTATCACTAGTGGCTCATTACTGTCTACCTTGTGGGTTCTCTGTGTGACCACAGACTGAAATGAACACAGCAACAGCTGTGTCACTTGTTGCTGGTATGCCACGGCCTACATCTTAACAGAATAGGACGATTTACATATAAGAGTTTAAAAAAATCCCCTTGCAACATCGAAATTGGTACAGAGACCTACAGCTGAGTCATAAAGCCACAGGGTATGTGTTGAGAGGAAATAACAAAATGACCTCAGACATTTTCTGCCTCTCTTTACTTTCCTCTCTCCCTCTATACTTCCTCCTTCTCTATTTCTCGTTCTCAGGCTAAAACGCAGGTCCCTGAGGAGAACACTAGACCCTTAAACCCACCACAGCAAGGTACAGTATCTGGGCTACTTGGTCTAAAGTATCTACTTTATCAGTCGTGTACTGTAAATACTGTACACTCTATTGTAATACCTGATATTTCAGTGGGTGTCTTACCAGAAAGAAAACACTTTATTTTCCTATTGTCCTCTAGTGCCTCGTCCCGGAAAACATAGGAAAGCTATGACAGCACCACAGGCCCAGAAGGAAAGACCCTCCACAAAAAAGATCATTCTTATAATCCTTATGGTTTTGGTCGTACTGGCCATTTTGGCTGTGGCAGCTTTCTTTAGTAAGTTATCATTAATATAACCAGAATCTCACCTGTACATCGTCTAAGCTTGCATGATTCTCTTAAAAACATTCCTTAAAGCTATACCTTCAAATGCTTTTTTAATGTCCTGTTGTTTAATTGTGAGTAAACCTACCTTCTATTTTCTAAACAAAAATTATTCATAAATTCACCAGTTACATTTAATTGGTCACACAAATTACTACTATGATTAACAAAACCAGATTTAACCAGACTCAATCGCTTATATTCTTAATCTTTCTTTGTCATGTCACAGTTAAACAGCTGATCGAAAGCAAGTATTACTTTTGCTCCAAGTCAGTAAAGTTTATACCTCTGGAGAGGGCCTGCGATGGGAAAGAGGACTGTAGCGGAGCAGAAGATGAGTCAGCCTGCGTCACCAAGTTTGGAACAAACTCCACCTACCCCAGTAAGACACCTGCAGTCACAAGCTTTAACATGTGCGCACAAACACACACACACACACACACACACACACACACACACACACACACACACACACCTACATACCAGCCCACAGACATGTGGAAAGACATGCACTTGAATCCTAACCTCACCCTTTCATTCTTCTGTCACCTGTCAGATATTTCCTTTATTTTCACATGCCTATGAAACTTATTTCCTTGAGTCATTAATGCACTTTTATGTTACTTATGTTCTGCAGTACAAGTAATGTTTATAGTTGTTTATTTTTTTACTGTGACTAAAGACAGTGAGGACAGTTTTAAACCATTGTTTTTGTTTCCTGTCCACAGTCCGGCTGATCTCGACTCGTAATGTGCTGCAGGTATACAGCCCTGTTGAGAGTAACTGGAAAAGTGTATGTGCTGAGGGCTTTACCCAACAACATGCAGACACAGCGTGTCAACTGCTGGGGTACTCAGCGTGAGTATCAGTGCAGATAATAGAATCACAGCAAGGCAAGACTTTAAAGGCCCTATGACATCACAATTCTGTGCCTGTCAGTCCATGTTTGTTAGTTTGGAGGTTATCTATAGGCTAATGTGCTCCTAAATGTTTCAGCAGACATATGTGCATTTAAAAATCACAAATCTTACCTGTAATAGACTGGAAAACCAAGCAGCAAATCGTGGTTTTAATAGGCTCAACATAATAAACATGAATGCTATTGGCTTAGCTGTTACAAAACAAAATCTCTTCATATGTGTTGAACTTCCTGTTTCAACAACTTCCTGTTTTAATAACTTCCTGTTAAATTTCTGGTTTACATTTTTAACACATAAAATTCCATTTCTTTTATTTGGCAAATGAAGTCACAAAATAAATGATTGACATGGAAGTTTGGAACGTAAAACACTTTTCTTTGTTGTTTGTAGCAATCCATCGTACAGCACAGTTCAAGCAGGTCTTCTGAACTGGGAATTAAAGACGGCTTTCTGTATTGTGGGCTCAAGTAAACCTCAGACTTTCTACTCCACTGTTTCACCTCGGTGAGTATAATTATGTGTTAGAACTCGTAGCCCAACAAAATAACAAACCAGAACCGTCTCAAGCGGGACCAACTCACCAAATCAAACCAACTCATATTTATTTTAAAAAAGGAAGCTTGGTTTAAATTATAAACCACTACGTATACTTTTGTTTTAAACAAATAAAAATGGCCAACAAATTTAATATTTTGTTATCCACTGACATTTTTGGAGGCCTATTGTCTGCCATTGTCTGAAAAAATAAAACTCTTTCTTTCTCTATCTCTCTTTTTTCTCATCCTCAGCACAGTTTGCAGCACTGTTGTCACATTGACCTGTTCAGGTAAATGCTTGTCTATGGTGTCCTCAACCAACAACCAATTGTCTATGGTGTCCTCAACCAAAAGTCATGTGTCAAAAAACAAACAATCAAACAAACAACTTACATTAGAACATCAAATAAATGTAGAAATATGATCACTGACACAGCCAGTCATGCAGAATGGAGTGCGGTGAGTCAGAATGAAGATGCCACTACATGTTTTGTAAAAGACAGCAGTGCGGTGGTTATTTGTGAAAACAAAACTGATTCACATTGTGAATTATTACTAATATGTGAAAGTTGTTGCATGACAAAGACCATTTTAAATACAAATAGAGTTTATAATGAGATATAATTTACAGTATGGCCTCCTCTTTTATTTTGAGTTCTTTACCTTTTAACTGAACATTATTGTTTAATTTTTAGCTGACTGTGGCAAGAGCAGAAGCCAGGACCGGATTGTTGGTGGAAAGGATGCGATCATTGAGAACTGGCCCTGGCAGGTCAGTCTGCAGCATAATGGCCAGCACACCTGTGGAGGGTCACTGGTGTCTCCAAGCTGGGTGGTTACTGCAGCCCACTGCTTCAATGGGTGGGTACATGAAACACATTCACTTTTAGGCGAATTTCTGTTTGTCAAAAGAGGTCCCAAATTTAAACCCTTTTTAACCAACTACCACATGCAAGTAGAATGTTCAAACATTTCAGTAGACAGAATAAATTAAAGCAGTGGTTACCAATATTATGCATATTATGTCTTTACTATCTGAAAAAAGGTTAATGGAAATGCCAATGAGCTCACATTACCAGTGGCACAGTAATACTGATGTAAGAGGTCATAATGAGGTAATGAGATGTATGTTTATTAAGTAATTTATCACCTTAGAACGTGGCTCAGCCAATCATAATCAAGAACCATCTGTTTTGTAATAAATAAGTGAGGCATACCGGAGGGCTGTTGGTCTCTGTGACCAAGTTAGCTTAGCTTAGCACAGGATGTGGGGGCTTTGCATAATTTTTTCAGAATCAACCTTTGATTCTAGGGGTGAGTTCTGTTTAGGTTTATGGGTACAGTATAGTTTAGCACTATGTTTCTTTGACAGGAATGTTGTTTCAGGACCAACAAAAGACCTACAAAGATCTTACTTGACAATTCACAGTGACGTTGTCAGATTTACGGGTGTGCTCAGGGCTGTAACCATCGTAGACACTGACCTTTAGAAGCATGTTTGTTTACAGCGTAAGCACATAATCAAGACTTGATTTATGGGCTACAAATATTAAAACAATAGACATACATTGTAACACAACAGGGTGTTACAGAAACTTACAATTCAGTTATTTGAGCTGTTGTTTTGTCTTTTTTTAATATCTTCAGGAAAACACCAACAAATAACAAACAAACAAACAAATAATGTTTTTACAGCTTGCCCGATGAGGTAATAAATTACACATACTGTAGTTTTAAAGCTGCCATGTGTGAGAACCATGTAAATGGGAAAATATGACTCAGTGTGTATGTGAACATAAGTTCCAATCATTCAGTTAAACCATTCATTCAGAAACACAGCTCAGATTCAAAACTCTTACGAAACAAGTTTACCGTGTTGAAGAATCCTGCGGTACGAGAGTCAACATTCATCATGTGAAACAGTTGTGATCAGTCTTTGCATCTTGCCTGTCAAATGCAACACAAATGAAAGTTTTAATCTGATTTGTGGACTAGATTAATCGGTTTATTGAAAACGAATAAATCTGGACTAATCCCATTCTCATATTCTAATCAGTGGAATATCAGTTTGTCTATTTAAGATATGCTTTGAAAAACCATGAGGGTATTGCGCTCTAAAATGCACCTGTCGTCTTCTGTTCTGTAGTGATGGTATGAAGGATGTGAGCAGATGGAGGGTGGTCTCTGGAAACACATATATGGGGTCTTCTGGGGCTTCTACTGTGGAAAAGATTATCGTTAACAGAGAGTACATCTCAACACGGAACGACTATGACATCGCCATGATAAAACTTCAAGCTCCTATAACTGTGGGAGGTACATCAGATATGCACACACACACATACACACACACACACACACACACACACACACTTTCTGTTTAAGAAAAAGATTCTTAATATGATCCGAGTCGATTCCTGAAACATTACAATTACTTTCCTTTGACACAGTGAATTTCCATTGATACCATCCCACATTCATGCGTTTCTGTCAGCCAGACAGAAATTTAATCTGTTTTTCCTCCATTGTACTCATATTTAAGACACTAATCTTCTGGTAACTTCTGGTAAAAATCCAGACAAGCGCTAGACAATTTTAGTTGTTTAAACATTGGTGTTCATTACAGCTAGGCCTTGTTATTTTAATACAATCATAAATGTCTACAATCATACATACAATCATATGTCTAAGTAATAAATAGAAAAAAGGAGAATATAAATTCTTTGAATAATAAGTAAAAGAAACAAATACATAAATATATAACTACATAACTACAAACAAAAATGCTGTTTAAAATACTATTAGATAAATTCAGGCAACCTGGTCCCATGAAGTGTGTGTTTTTATGGAGAACACAATGACCAATTAAACATCATTATTTCAAGTCATTTAAATTCCTGAAAAAACCCTAAATAATCACTCTTTTCATTGTATTCAGAGTCCCGTAAGCCCGTGTGCCTGCCCCCTCAGGACCTTGGCCTCCAAGCAGGAGACAACTTAGTTGTAACAGGCTGGGGACATCTCAAAGAGAAAGGTCCTTTTTTCCCTTCTTACCATCATTGAATCCTTCCTCATACATCCTTAATTCAAATTCATCACATTCAATAGTAGGTCCTTAACATAATCTGGATTTTTTCCTGCAGGCAGTTTGTCTCCAAACCTACAGAAGGCTCAGATTCCTCTGATAGACAGCAGTCAGTGTTCAAGTCCCACAGTCTATGGTCCTATCATAAGTCCCAGAATGATCTGTGCTGGTTATCTGGAGGGGAAGGTGGACGCTTGCCAGGTATGCATGTCAGCAGAGAGAAGTCTTCTCATTCTGTGTATAAATGTTGTAAATGATATCAGTAACTAATAAGTGTGACCATGATATTAAATAATAACTTTGTATTCTTTCTCTCTCTCCTCCTAAGGGTGACAGTGGTGGTCCTTTGGTATATTCATCTGGTCGCTGGATGTTGGTGGGGGTGGTGAGCTGGGGTTTTGGTTGTGCCAGAGCCGGTCGCCCCGGTGTTTACACTAATATGGACCAGATGCTAGAATGGGTCCATTCAGTCATGCAGGTAAGATTACATTGTGGACACACTGCATTTGAACGTCTGTGTAGACCTAGATTGTGTAATATTAATGATTGCTTATTGTTTCCAGGAGTTTTAGTGAGTTTGGGACACACTCAGATGGACCTACAGCAGTGACTCTGAAAGCTCCTCAGGACACAAAAAATACCAAAGATTACACAGGGAAACTGCTATGGGGTTTTTGGGTCTGCACTCAGGGTTTCATGATACTTTTAAAGGTGTCGTGAGAAAGATTTTGCACTGTAGTGAATAATATATAAATATGCTAACATAAACGCACTCTCGGCTGTTTGAAGTGACGATTCATGCACTTAATACAAAAGCACAGGTTAGTAACCACGAGAGGGTGCTGTTTTGTCTCTTAACAAGATTTTCTCCAACATGTAATAGTGATTTTAAGGTCCAGTTTGCCAAAAATACCTGGATGCCATGATTTTATAATTCAGTATAATGCAATAAATAAATTATGCCAATAATTAGAGGTCTTAAGGGACTGTAATATTATGGAATGGAACGTTATGGCATCAGTTATGTTCAGTTACAAACATCAGTTACAAACTGTACATGATGCAGTTTTGGGAGTGACAACCAAAATTAAATTGGTTGTTACATAATGGTTTGGTGTGTGCCATGGTTTTCATAGTGAAGCTGTTATTATAGCAACTTTTTGCTAATTAATATTGATACATAACTTTATTTGCAATACCATTTTACCAGGTATAAATATACACAAATGTATAAATTTATGTAGCACCGCTCCTGCCGTGTTCATTGTTTTAATCAAATGAAAACACCGTATTCACTACCTGAATTTTATTAGGAGTGACTTCAGTTGTGATAACTGAATTCTGTGTGAACAGAACTGGATTCAGAACAGGAGTGACAATCCTGTTTAGCTGCTGTGTGCATGTGGCAATTGAATGTCGTTTACCTGGACTTTTCCATTTGTGGTTTAGTATTAAATTTATTTCATTAAGTTGTGAAACTTGTGTAGGTTGTAATATTTTTGGAAATGATCAGAAAATGTATATTTTTAATTCCACACAAATGTAAGCATAACTTTAAGCTGTTCTTATTTGGTTTGCATTAACTTATGGACACTGTTTTTATTTATAGTCAATATGTGTACAAGAGGCATTGATTGTTGTTGCAACATCAAATGTGCCCTAAATTACATGAATTGACCCTTTATGAAAGTAAAGGATATTTCTTTGTAAATATTGTACAAATTTATGTGTGGATGGTATCAGGTTTATTACAAATAAACAATGGTTACAAGTATGATTCATCATTGACTATTTAAGTTTATCTATTAAAGTTTAACATTCAAATAAAGCTCACCAGTAAACAAACAACAAACACTTGTAATATTTTTATGCAAACCTTTATTTGATATAGTGTTGTTTTTTATATATCCATTAGTTTATTAGTTTATTCTATACAATCCAGAGAAATCTACTGAGGTGCATAGTTATGAGAAGGGGATATGACAGACATTGATACAAAGGGAAATTTAAAGACAAAAAGCTGTACATACATGTTTGTTTTTAGTTCTTTTTTCTGAGTATATGATGTGTGCTTGTAAGCTTTTAAAGTGCTCTGTCAGAGCCAGTGATCTAGCAGGTCGTCCATTTTTCAAACACGCTCCATTTTGACCTTTTTCTAAACACATACAGAAAAAAAATGCACTTTCTCCTGGGTACACAGATGGGTGACACAGCAGGGCAGCTGTTTACTAGCTTTGGAAACATGTATTCTTTAGGCCATTGTCTTGGTTTTAATTAGGAATAGGAATAAAATCTTAAATGTGTCTATAGTGTACTAAGTAGTGTAGTGTACTAAGAATGCATGTACACCAAAATATATACAATTTAAAACTGCTTTTGTTTAAAATATGGTTATGTTCAGAATAGCATATGCCAGTACCATCTCTGCAGTTTGCTGTAGATGGATTTCTCAGATAACTTTGTTTGCAATACTGGACTGCATACATTGATCTCTAATAATCTGTTTGATTTTTAATATCTTCTTCTAAATTCACAATAATTAAATATTGAAAATACAGAAAGCATAATTCGAAATGCCTAAAATTGTATTATTCATTATTTATTATATGGGATGCCTGTGGCAATACGCTAATTCTGACCGTAGCTCGTGTTGTTGAAATATTTTGTCTTTTAAACTGTCGTACGTGTTAAAAAAACACCAGAGGGAGACACAGCGTCTTGGAATGTGTACGAGCACAGAACTCCTCAGACTTTTCTTGGCTTGGCAGTGAGAATGAGTCGGTCACCCGGGCAGTGAATATTCTGAGCCAACATTTAAAAAATAGAAATCTGTGGCTGAACAAGATCAGTCCATCAGATCAGAGAGAGAGAGACAAACTCTCAAATGAATATAGTAGATAAATTTTAAAAGAGTGCAAGAGGTTTCGTGACATTTCCACCAGAAAATGTCTTTTTGTAAATAGAACAAATTCTCACTGGAAAAACAGAGGACAAACTGTGCGTATAAAGCACAGGTTCCAAGACTATATATTTTTTTATTAACCAAGATCAAGCCTGCCTTAAAATGCAGCTGTAAATATTTTCACTACTATTTGTACATATGTATGTCGCATGCACTGTTGTATACTGCACTGTTTTGGACTTGATATGATTATAGCGTGTATGATTTTGGCCTGTTTGGATAAGCATGAATATGTTTTTGTGAAATGAGACATGTCTCTTTAAACATCCCTGCTATTCCCCTTCAAGTGTGCAGACCCCCAGAGAAACACAGCAGAGGCCTGCAGATGCATTAGTGCAGCACCCTTGTGTATGCACTGCAACACTGCAGCTACGCAGGCTTGTTTTAACGCAGTGGACCGCATTCCCAGACATTACTGGCTGAGCCCAGATTGCTCATCAATCTCAACCAATCCTGCAGATATACAGTAACCTCCCAGACCGAGAAACCACTTATTATGGCTGAATAGCTACACACCACACCATTCAGTAAATATCTAGTACATGTATTTAAAACAAAAGTAGTTATAGGAGAAAATGTGTTACTATATAAAGTGACAAAAAAGCAGAGTAATTCAAACTTTAAAACAGGAAAAGCATAATGATAATAACTGATAAAAGATCTGTTCAACTTTCCTGTTTTGCATACAACAGTCCATTCTTTGGGCCCATAGGCACTGGTTTAATTTTTTTTTTCATTTTCCTTTCTTTTTTACAGTATTGCTAACTTACATAATCTCTTTGTATATGTGTCAGTTTCATTCCTTAAACAGTAACTGTGAACAAAAGA
>JBAJNP010013363.1:0-12222 GCA_036877545.1 Yasuhikotakia modesta | reverse complement strand
ATATTTTAAAAGACGTTTATTCAACTTTGGATGTTTATATAAAACTTGATAAATTACTGAATGACTGTAATGTCCAATTACGGACAGGTTGATTGTCCATTTTTGTGCAAATTTGTGTGAATTTGTGTGTATTGCATTGAATTTCTAATTGCAAACAGCAAAACATTTTAAAACATGGACATTAAAGGTTCTTGTAAAAACAAACTTAAAACATTAAATGATTTGTTTAAAACTTTTTTTTTATTCTGACCTAGAGCAGATTTTTTGTGACAGTATTTAATATATGCACAAAGGTTAGTTAGTCAAGCAAGCTTTCTGGATAGTTTCAGAGAAATACACTAGATGATTAAAATAGATTACTTTGTTATCACCACATATTGTATATCACCACCTGTGCAAATGTTGTCCTTTAACTAATACAATACAGACAGTCACAGATATAAGAAAAGCAAGTGAAAAGACACTGGTATCCTATTGTTCCACAATCTCTATCTAATTCAATCTTTATCTAATTCCTTTAAACTTGTAAAAACAGCACAAGTTTTGGGAGAACTATAGACTGAGTGTAATAGAGTCTCAGAAGATTTTATTTATTAATGGGATATTTAGAGTGTGTTTCAGGGCGAGTGTTGCGTCCACCTGTTCAGCAGACAGCAGCGTGTGCCACTGGGCCACAGGCTTGCGTGGATTAGACAGCATATCTGCCCAGTGACGCAGCTGGTTTCCTGTAGCATCACAGCCCAGGTAGATCTTACCGATCGCATCGTTCCTTCTCACTTTGTCATGGAACCACACAGAGATTACCAGCTGGACTTTCTGCATAAGGGATGAGAATTTATGATGGTACTAATATATAGTTGAAATCTCACTTTGACATGACTGAACATCACTCACCTGAATCTGTGCAAAAGTCACTTCAAATGTGATGGATTCATTGAAGTAGGGATTAAGCGTTTGTTTCTTCACTGAAGTCTTCTTCTTCTTCCACTTTCTTTTGTCTAGGATCAACTGAGCTTTCACATATGGGTCTATAATAAAAAATATACATAATTTGGCAGACGCTTTAATCCAAAGCAATTTACAATGAATTCAATGTATACATTTTTTTATCTGCTTGCATTCTCTGGGATTGAACCAACAACCCTGCACTGCTAACACACTGCTCTACCAGTTGAGCTACAGGAAGGCATTTGGCAGACACTTTGAGCCAATGTGACCCACAGTGCATATATCTTATTAGTCCATTTCCTGGGAATCAAACCATGATCCTGGTGTTGCTATCGCTATGTTCTACCAGTTAAGCCACAAAAAAAATGATTAACTGCTTTAAATAATGATGCTTAATGAAGCAGGGATTCCTTAATAAGCAATGGTCTGTACTTTCTAGAGATTTTACTAATTTTAAATATGTTAATTGTTATTTTAAAATTCACTGGCAATTCCTGGTTTTCTAGAACTTTGGACAACTAGGCAATTGACTTGGGATGACTGTCAATAACACTGGAGTGGACATTCATCTGAAGGAAAATTGATTAAGGAGATCTTAAGTAGAGGCATCTAACCTGAAGAACCTCCATGATCCATCTTCCTTAAGTTCTTGGCTTCCAGTATGATCACAATGAGCTTGCTAGCCGTTGGGATGTAGCGAAGAGAAAAGCAGATATCTCCCAGATGTTCTTGCTGTAATTCCATAACATGATGTTAGAAGTAGTTAACCCTTGTGTGGTCTTACAATTCTGTAAACTTGCTTCTAATTGTTCTAGGGGTAAATAAATTAACCACTTAAAATCTAAAATAAGCAGCTAAATTCAATCCTTAAATCTATTTTACATAAAGAAACAACCTCATTATTTATTCCAAACTCTGTAAATGTCTAGGTTTTAAAATGGTCACGGCTCATTTTTGACCCTAAAGACAACACAAGGGTTAAAGTATTGGACTTGTATATATAAATATTGTGAAATCCTCTTAGTTCTTCATAAACATTTTTTATATTTGAGTCTTATTTGAGAAACAAAACAGGTTCATTTGAACAGAACTTTACCTAACTTCTAGCCTCTAGGTGACATCTCCATACCTCATGTTTGGAAGCTTCAGTCAGGACACCCCACGCCTCGATCACATGATTCCAGTCCACAGTAGACAGATCGAGTCTGATCTCACCGATGATGTCATGTTTGGAGAATCTGTTGAAGTCGTATACCTGCATCACTAGCGTGGACTCAATCAACTCCTTTTGAGGGATCTACAAGGTATGAAACAACATACTGTTCAGTCACACAAAACAGTGTAAATTCACTTAATTCCATTAATTCAGTTACAAACTGCATTAAAAACGATTACATACCTCAACATTCACTTTCTTTATGTTAAGACAATGCTGTTTACAGAACTATACAAATGCAACACTCCTCCCAAATGCACTTGAACCTACAGTCATAATATGTGCACTTTATTGTAACTAAAAGGTTTACCTCATATTTGAAGTTTTCGTTGAACACAGGGTTAGAAGATTTCCTAAAGACTTTGGTCTCACATGTTTTGGACTTGCTAGGGAGGATATAGACTTTCACGTAGGGGTCAGATGTCCCTCCTGAATCTGTCAAACCAGATCCTTCTTTTATCCCTACTGTCAGCTGAAAGGAAAAAGGTGCCATTGGCCAAGTGTGACATGAAGCAGATGGCATTCAACTCATTTGATTAACACATGAAAACTATGTTCTGTGTAGATGTATCATGTCAGGTCTGCTCTCCAATGAGCTGGTACCTCTGAAGCGGATGCATTGAATTCCAGTGAGTACTGCAGCTTCCCCCTCTGCTGATTGGCTGATGCACTTTCAACATCCTCTGCATCAGGCTGCACCTGTCAACACAGTTGTGCTGTCAGTGCAAAGCTGACACATTTTAATCCTGAGGTTGTTTTCATTAGCTTGAAAAACAGAATGTTTCAGATCTTTCATTGAGTTATCATTTATATTAAGACGTTTCTCCTAAATACTTGCTCCCAGTTTGATTTTCCTGAAAGAGTAAACATGGGCTCTATTAAAACATTGCTGTGTTTATTTTTGAGAATCACAAGCTTAACAGCCTGACTTTAATTTAAGTTGGCCTGACTTTGGGTTGGGGCTTTCGGTTTCAACCACTAATGAAAGATGGGCGTTCAGATATCCTTGTTTAAAACAGACATCATTTTTCCTACTAACACTTCATTAGCTATACACTTAACTTTTAAACTTCTACTTTTAAGTAGAAGTAACTTTATTACTTTTAAACTTCTTAGAACAAATAACAGTAGAGGCAACAGGAAATAATTTGTTGACATATACAGTAAAGTAGAAGTAATCTCTTTATAAACTGTAGAGGAGACATAAGTGAGATTACTGTTTTTTTTTTTTGCTCAGGACAAAATATGAGAAGCAGGAGAATCCTTAATCTCATTGAAACTGAAGTCACAAGTTCAGAAGCAGTGGGGGTGATCTGCTCTCTCACCAGCGCTGTGCTGGTGCTCCCTGACATGCCCTTCATACTGATCTTCTGGTCCGTCTTCTTCCTCTTCTTCTTCCCTTTGCAACAACATTTCGCGCAGCAGCACAACACACAGATCAGAACGACCAGGATGACGGCAGCGAAGACAGTGTAGATGGCCCATCTTGGCACTGCGGTGAAAACACAAATATTTTGCGTCGTACACCAAAGCTGCGCAGTAGCTCCAGTGTAACACCGTGACGTAAAAGATGAAGCGAGCGCTCAGCCAGGAGAATGAAGGGAAGCTAAATATAAGAAGACAGAAATGTGCATTGGGGGTTGAATTAGATATGACCCCACAGAGCAGGTGTTGAGACAGGTTTTCATATGATATACTCACAGGGGATCCTGTCCAGTAAAGAGGGCAGGAACCCAGGAGCAGCTGTTGTGTTGTTTGTGTGGGGGCGTGTTTTGGTCAGTTTTAGTTGTGGAGGTTTTGGTGTCATGGTTAAAGGGATCAAAGGGCTAGTGGGCACTGTCAACACACAGACAAGAAACTGGTGACGGCAATGGATTAGTTAGTGGAATATTGTAGTGTTGTGTCGCTCTCTATTGGTTAGAATGGTGTTGTAATATTTTAACCCCATGAAAACTAAATATATGTAATCATTTCCCAAAACCAGTATGAGTATTCCTTAAACAGAATGGAGAAATTGGGCTAAAGTTTTATGCAAAAAGAATACAATCAACATAAAATCTCAGTATCATTTTATGGCGCTTTCAGACTTTAACACTGCAAACATTTTGTGTTCATAAACAATTCAATGTTTTGTGTTCAAAAAGCCATACAATGCTGAAAGACAGCAAGATGTGACACAAAGACATATTTTATACCAACAATTACTTTGTTGAACTCTGTATTTATGATCTTTTAATGTCATTTGGGGGGTTCAGAAGAATAATATGTTTAATTGCACAAAATAATAGACATTTGGCCTAAAATTGCATTTTGTGTTCCACAGAAGTTGTACCAGAGTCAACATAGGTAAATGATTCAAGAATTTCATTTTAGGGTGAACTGGTCATTTTAAAAATGAAAGTGTTATATTATGAAATAAAAAGAAATGTATTTGCAAATAGAAACTAACAAACAATAGGTGCTAACAAGTATTTGAATGTAAACAGTACCATATTAAACATCAGGATGTAGAGGATATTTCGTCACCACCAATGTTAAACATCCAAAATGTGTTGACAGTCTTTTGCCGCCTATTTTAAAACTGGGTGTGTTTACAGTCTACAGACAACTTTATATATTGAAATATATATATATTGAATATGTTGCTTTAGGGAGAGCAAAGATATGAGCAATGAAAGAATAAAGTAATCTGACATTCATCTGAAATAGTTAGACAAAGCTCACGCCATACCTCAAACTAACCTAAGAATAAACTTAAATAAGTAATACTGCACAATTAATTTAGGAGACAGTGAATTAGTTTGTTGTTGAATTAGTTCAGTTTAGATTGAGTCACTGAAGTACGAAAACATCATTAGTACTTCAAATAGTATGAGCACATTGATTTACATGAATGAAGTCTCCACTGTGTGACCCACAGATACTGCCTACAGCAGATGTTCAGTCAGTATTAGCATTCGCTAGTCAAGAATATTAAATATTGGAGCTTTAATTACTGACTGTACATTTAATCTGTTCTTATAAGCAACTGTTCATTTGATTCACAGAAACACTGTTCATAAAACTGCAATATTTTGTGC
The DNA here is from genome assembly GCA_036877545.1 of Yasuhikotakia modesta. Lineage (NCBI taxonomy): Eukaryota > Metazoa > Chordata > Actinopteri > Cypriniformes > Botiidae > Yasuhikotakia > Yasuhikotakia modesta. The sequence continues at coordinate 6,978 of JBAJNP010013363.1, read as the reverse complement.
AATACAGATTTTTACAAACAACTCCAGCCTGCTGGTGAATGTTCTTTAGTAACGATAAAGCTGGTTATTTGCTGCTTAACTATAAACCAGCTGCCATGTTCCAAAACACAACTATCTTAAGATGGATTTTCCCACAGAAAACGTATTTATAAAGATTAATGAAATACATACATTAAATTCTCAAGTTATAAAGCAAAACACATAATAAATGAACTTGCCTTGCTTTGATAGGTCTTTTATTACCCAGTATATACTCCTTTGAGCTTTCTTGTCCAGTTATCAAGTTATCCAAGAATCAAGTCATTGTAAAGTCCCCATATATTCCTAAAACGTCTTGATCAAAGCTATAAGCTTCTTATATGGCTTTTTTTAAGATGTTCCATCAGTATGAAATTAAATTGTCACCTGCCACACCTCAATAACACACAAAACTGACACGACATATGCTAAATATTACACAGCTAACCTGTGATGTAAACTGCTGTTGAGATAGAACAAACAAAATCCAAACATAACATTCACAAATACATTGGTAAGGAAGAGAAATATGTATGTATGTCTTATTGTACAAAGGCTGATCTAGAAATCTATACAGTAAGGCTCTCTTGCTTTAGAAATGCACTCATCTGTGGTAACTACAGTGAGTACACAAATCTAACCAGATAATTATAATACAAAACCAGTTATGCAGCAGTACAGTGATATGTAAATATTAGTGACAACCTGTCACTGTGAGGAAAACTATTGAGTACAATGATTTTATGCATCCATTCAATTTATATGAGGATGTCACATGACAACCTTACATGATTTATGACTTACATGATTTGTATCTTTGTTGCATGATTTATATATTTGTGTATATTGTGCATTATACATTAAAAAGTATATAGAAATATCAGTTTCTCTGTCCGTCCGTTCGTCCATCCATTACTCTGTAAGGCTTAACACATGCATCAATAAAAGATGCACGAAGATGCAGAAAACACACACAAAAAAGATGCAGAAAACACACAAAAGGTTCAGTTTAAAATGTTTCAGTAACTGGCAACGATTGTAAACTAGTCACCACATGTGAGAGAGCACGTGGACTGAAGGTTTCTGCTCAATAATGGCAACAACAGCACACGAGACGGTCCTCATAGGAATATGTGATGGATCCATTGAGAAAAACAACACGTCGTATTGTACAAACAAAATTGGGGATATTCCGGTAAAGAAGTTTTATCAATATTTAGTAAAGATATATACGTATACAGAAGGCGTGTGCCATGTTAAGTAAAGCTACAACATCTGCTTGACAGTTCGCTGGTTAACTTATTTTATTTTATAAATATTTGGACTGACTTCAGATCAGCGAAATGTTATACGATTATTTGAAATGTACATAAGAAGATTAAGGAGCTTAAATATTAAAGATTAGAGAAGAAGTATAACAAGCATGCTATGGCTGGCTAGGTCGGCTAGCTGAGGAGCTAGTTTGCTAGTGCGCTTACGTTATAAGATTAGTCTGGGTTGGTTTCACACACTATATTTAATGCGCATTAAAATGTTGCGTATATTTTTTAAATTCAAAGTGTTATAAAAGTATTTAAGTGACAAAATAAGGAGCTTCAGTTTGTATATGGTTAACAAATTCCTGTTTGAGAAAGCGTTGCTTTAACCGGGCCAGTGGCGCAATGGATAACGCGTCTGACTACGGATCAGAAGATTCTAGGTTCGACTCCTGGCTGGCTCGAACTTTTTGACTTTTTAATAGTTAATTTCGGATGAATTTCTTTTGTATTTAGAAGTACAAAAATGAAAAAAAGTATTGTAAAAGTATTTACAGAAAACATTTTCAAAAGCATTTTATAACATGTTAAGTAATCTCAGGTTGTTTGGGTGTGTTTAACATCTGAATTATATTTACTGGGCAGTCTCTATGAATATTCTTGCAAATCATTTTATTTTCGTTGTTTTTCAGATTATTTACTAATATCAACAAGTAACTAATTTTTCAATTAATTATACACAAACCATATACTTCAACTACAATGTTTCATATTAGCTAATAGACACTTTAATAATCTTGTTTGTAAACCAAAACACGTTTTAACCAATATATTTTATTGCTATTTTAATAATTCCAGGATTTACTACCATTCATCACCCTCCAATATCCCTCATGCACTTTGTGCCAGAAACGCCTCCCTCATGTTGTACAAATCTACTGCCCCCTAGCGGCGTCGCCGTACCATAGAACAATTAATGTATTCGCCTGCACCAATCCAAAGTGTTACGGTAAATCGGAAAGGTATTGTGATTTTATATTATGACCCATGCTTGATTTTATTAATATTGCTTTTGGGCAATCTTTATACTGTATGCTGACCATGACTTTAAATTTCCAGCTGGATTGTCCTACGGTCTCAGTGCCTGGATGATGACATCAAAGCCTCATCAGGGAGACAGGACAAGCAAAGCACAACATGTAAAGGACCTGCAATGGCCGGGACAGACTGGTGTGATGAGGCTGATGATTGGGGGATGGATGATGAAGATCAACAGACGAAAGTGGCTGAGAGTAGCACACAGATGTGCTCAGATACAGTACAAACCCTAGCCGAGACCATCACAGGGTGCATGGATGTGAGCAGCAAGCTTCAGGGCCTGTGCATTGATGGTGTGGACCATCAAAATGCTCTCCAGCCCACAGATGTGCCCATTTTCCAGCCGTTTTTTATAAGCGTTGTGGAGGAAACAGATTTAGATGGGTTTCACGCCACAGATCATGAAAATGAACTCCTAAGACAATATGAGGAAAGAGAGGGAGTGAGTGTTGGGGAGATTAGGAGGTGAGATAGTATGAAATTCATTTTTAACTAAAACAAACCATAAAACTCACCATAAATTACAGGATTGTTGAGTGATAGTAAAGTTCCCAGTGAAGAACTACACTACCCATAATCCCATAGTTCCTTCACTTGTTGTCATGGTAACACAAAACCGCACTTAAAGGGCCCAGGAGTGAGTTTGTTTGTCACGTTTGTTTAGGAAATTAATTAAATCTTTAAGAAGATAGAAAACTGCTAATAAAATGGTTGTGCCCCGAGACAAGAGTTCTTTATATTTTAAAATCAGACATGCAAATATATCTGTTAATTATGCAGCGGTTTGACTTTGTTTTGCAGTTGTGAAAGTGGGGAGGCAGCAGAGGAATATGAGAGAGTCAAAGCCAAACACGGTGATGAAGTATTTACAAGTTTCATGAAGGAAATCTCTTTTTGTCCTGAACAAGTGTTACGGTGATTGATCTATATTGCATTGCTCATGTCGACAATGAGTTGCTGTACTGAGTACTATTTAGTTTCTGACCAGTATTCAGTTAGTGAAGCTTTTAATTTTTTTGTTACCTTATAGATACAGTTATGGTGGATCACCTCTATTTATAATGAATCCGCCTTCCAATATGAATGAAACGGTGCCATGCTGTGGTCACTGCGGTGGTCCGAGAATCTTTGAGTTTCAACTCATGCCTGCATTGGTCAGCTTGCTGTGTGAACAAGACAAACATTCAGGTTTGTTTTAAAGTCTTTATAGATTTGTTTTTCTGTTATAAAAGTTGAGATTTGTGTTCATACAAATCAGCTCAAGATTTGTTTGTGTTTTCACAGACAGTGAACTGGAGTTTGGAACGGTTCTGATTTACACTTGCAAAAACAGTTGTTGGAAATCTGGATTCACAGTCCCAGTAGAGGAGTTTCTCTTTGTGCAGCCTGACCCTGACCAAAAGCTCTTCAAATGACAATAAACACAATAAATATCGTTTATAAGCAAATGTTGTATTTGTTTATTTTTACACTGGAAAACCTCACCCGCAATGTTTAATTAATTGGAAAAAAAATATTCTATTGGAAAATGAAAAGATGAACGACTTAAAAGTCACAGAATGTTTTACATTCATTAGTATATTATTATAGTATTAGTTTATTTAATTAATATAGTAATAATAATAACAACAACAATAATAACATTAGTATTATTATATATTAGTTTATGAATATTTATCCCAATATTCATCAACTCTGGATTCGAGCTATTGTACAAAAATCTACAGATATGGTAAAACAAATGAAACCATGAACATGTCACTTCATCTGAGATCTCGAGCAGCTGCAGGTCCGAGCGCCGTCGGAGTTGTGCGCCTGCGCGGTGAGAGCAGCGAGCGGAGTTCATTGCTCAGGCTTTTCTCTCGCGAGGAAGGACGCCATTATCGGAATCCTCACAAACAACACGAGAATTCATCATTCACACGGTAATATAAACCATCCTGTCATGCGACACCCCCTGTTCTCTGTGCACCTCCAAAATATGGCGCTGTGCATTAAAAAAATATACATATTGTTGCAGTTTTTGTGTCAAGGATGTCTTGCGTATTGGGAAGGGCAGTAACGAGGCCTAGAAGCATTACACCGCTGCTGCTTAACGCGTTTCTCCTGTTGTTAGCAGGCGCAAGCTAACTGGCTACATTAGCACCTTAGCTGTAGTGTAACTATACGTGCTCAAGAAGTGTGGTCACATTTCTGCAGAAAAAAAACGTAACGGGGTTTTAATGCACGTGTGAGATAGTGTTTGTATGAGTGTCTTAGTTTTATTTCTTTAGTCTGTTAGCGTGCAGTTATTTATTTTATTTTATTTGGTTTTGTCCGGTTATTGAACTGATAGATAAGATAGATAGGGTTTGTCACAAAGTCATAATCTCAGTGGAAGTTCAATATTTAATGTTAAAATAATAAATGCAATTCTTAACCCATTAACAAAAGTACGATGATTATTATAAATAAAATATGCGATTGAAAAGTTGCACACTAAGAGGCACTGTGTAAATATTGTATGCGAATAACAGTCACTAGAATGTATATAACGTAGTATGATGCCATCTTATGTTATCACTACACCCTGTACCTCACTACTCTGTTTTTACTTTATTTTACCACTACTACATTTTAAAAAGAAGTTTCTTATTTTTTTTTTTTAGAAAATATAAAATGGAAATAACACGGGGAGTGTAACTATTGAATTTTTTAAGCTTGGAAAAAGTAATACATGGTAATAAAATTTTTAATCACGGAAATTTCTTGTTACGCCTAGATTTAAAATATAGCATTGGCTTAAAATGTAGCTGGTATGATTTTTCAGATTCATGTCCAGGAATCAATAGCCTCTGTAAACAGAGAAGCCAGGAATTTTCCATAGGGGCGGCCAGGCAGGGGCCAGCAATTACTCTGGGTGGCACAGTAAACGTTATAAACAAAGACGGCACTCATGCGATCTTAAAATCGATTAAAATAGTATTTTAGGTGCCCAAGAAATTACTACAATTACCATAATGACATTTTAATTCAAAGATCACTGAATAATTGAAAATTGCTATAAATTACTTAGCCTCATTTTCCAAAATAGTTAAATGAAACTTATTTTGAATTCTGGTTTTAAAGTAAATGTTAATATTTTATAAAGCACAAAAGCACAGCAATTATGGACCGAGTTTAATTTATTTCAAGCACAAAATAAAAAAATAAAATCGAGCTGTTTTCAGAATCTTTGATAATACCATCACAAACAGCTGCGTTATTATTGTACCATTACTTTACAGCAGCTACATGTACTGAAACTCGCGATATTAACAGCAGAGCACGTGAGCGTAAATCACGCGGTACTTTGGACTCGCAGGCGGCTGTTTAAGAGAAGAGAAAAGCGAAAACTTTCCTTTTCTCTAAAACCAGACTCTGGCACATCTTAAACCAGTGCTGCCAGTTTGGCGACTTTTTAGACCACCTAGCTAGTGTTTTTTTTTTCCCAAGACTTTTTGGACAAATCTGCTTTTCAGCAGCTTCTGTCTAATTATTATGTTGCATTGCTGCTGTCTTTAACTTGTTTATGGTGGTTTTTATCACATTTCAGCAGCTAAGTCACTATATTGTATTAAGTCACTATATTTCATACTTAAGCTGTGTTAAAAGTATGTGAGCACAGAGAGTGAGAGAGACGTGAAAAACTATTAACGGCCCACATTAGACAGATCAAACGTATGTCGTGGTGACGTCATGGATATGCAAATCAGCACGGAACGTCATCTGTGGTATTTAGTGACTTTATAAACATTTACTGTAGAGGTTTATCAGTAGACTTTGGACCCCATAATATAAACATGACGACCCCTGCTGTGTTAGTGTGTTACAACAGTTTTTTATATTCCTATGCAGCAATGGCAAAGCCAGTTAAGCATATATTGTGGTTATTCTTTGGTGACTTCAGACACAGATGTATAAGTTGTAAATGAGTATTGATTGTAAAACCTCATGCCACAAAAGTCTGCAAATTACTGCCTGCTGTACAGTAGAATAAACAGTAGAATAAACAGATTGTGTCAGTGATTGATGGTATAGGATGTGTTGCAATGATTGACTCAAGCCTACATATGCTGTTCCGTACCTTTTTATATGTATATATATATATACACAAACCCGATTCCAAAAAAGTTGGGACACTGTACAAATTGTGAATAAAAAAGGAATGCAATAATTTACAAATCTCATAAACTTATATTTTATTCACAATAGAATATAGATAACATATCAAATGTTGAAAGTGAGACAATTTGAAATGTCATGCCAAATATTGACTCATTTTGGAGTTCATGAGAGCTACACATTCCAAAAAAGTTGGGACAGGTAGCAATTAGAGGCCGGAAAAGTTAAATGTACATATAAGGAACAGCTGGAGTCTGATCAGGTCAATTGGCAACATGATTTGGTATAAAAAGAGCCTCTCAGAGTGGCAGTGTCAGAAGTCAAGATGGGCAGAGGATCACCAATTCCTTTTCACAAACTAAAGCTGCCCGTTTCAACTTTGCCAGAGAGCATTTGGACAAACCAGAGGCCTTTTGGAAGTCCATTCTTTGGACAGATGAGTCCAAAATACATTTATTTGGAC